>JAOEJH020111180.1:0-15271 GCA_025448215.2 Palythoa grandis
TAACATTTGCCAATATGGTCTAGTCTCGTGGGGTAACACCTATATTGTAGGCGTACTGGAAGGCCGATTCTTAACATTTGCCAATATGGTCTAGTCTCGTGGGGTAACACCTATATTGTAGGCGTACTGGAAGGCCGATTCTTAACATTTGCCAACATGGTCTAGTCTCGTGGGGTAACACCTATATTGTAGCTTTTTCAAACTTTGAAGAACAGTCGAGTTCACTATTTAAGCGGACAAAAATGCTTAAGCTCTTTGATCTGATTAAAGTAGCGTTATTCATGTCTAAATTCCATATATATTAACGAACTACCAGTGGTCTTCAATAACTATTTTATCAAAAACACCAAGATCCATAAATACAAAACAAGACTCTCTACTAGACACGCTTATGCAATTCCATGAGCGAGAACTAAGGGGCCGTGCAAAATTTACTTTTATACAGGACCGGAGCAGAAAGGCACGGGGCACACACTTTTTCTGAGCAACATCGAAGCGGGGCATAAAGAGTTTTCGCCTGTGTTAGAGGCGGGGCACATGCATTTCTTGGTAACGAGGGTTAAATCTCTTTGGTGAGCCCATACATTTACCGACCCAGCAGTGAAAAATATTTCAGTGCTCTGTACAAGAGTCTGATTTCAATGCTCGATCTCAGTTTTCTTATTGCTTCCTGTTGCCAATATATTTATGACAATTGTTTCAAAAGCTCAATAAAATGTCAACCAAGTTACTGAATGTGGCGGGGCAGAAACATTTTTTGAGTGTAACTCAGGCAGGGCAAAAGGTTTTTTATCATATGACTTGAAGCGGGGCACACACTTTTTCTAAATTTCAAAATGATTTTGCTCCAGCCCAGGGGTACAATAAATTTTGCACGGTCCCTAATTATAGTTTAATCAACATCAAATTCACTGGAGCAAAAGTTTTAAGCTCACTTGATGCAGGTCTAAAATCTCTCTCCGCATCCAGTGAAGACATTGAAAACCAGATTAAAAGAAAAGTTCCTCCTTAATCATTAAACCTAGCAATCTATTGTATATAGGCTTTACAGTGTTTCATTGAGTTAATAAGGCGTATTTATGCCTCTAGTTGGTTTGTACGCGAATGACCAGTATATACTTAGCGGCTAATTAATAAGGCGTATTATTTTGTGTTTCTAGCTGGTTTGTGCGAATGGCCAGGGTATACGTACCGGCTAATTGATAAGGCGTATTTATGTTTCTAGTTGGTTTGTGCGAATGGCCTTGGTACACTTAGCGGCTAACTAATGAGGCGTATTTATGCCTCTAGTTGGTTTGTGCGAATGGCCATGGTATACTTAGCGTCTAATTAATGAGGCGTATTTATGCCTCTAGTTGGTTTGTGCGAATGGCCAGGGTATATTTAGCTTCTAATTAATAAGGCGTATTTATGCCTCTAGTTGGTTTGTGCGAATGGCCATGGTACACTTAGCGGCTAACTAATGAGGCGTATTTATGCCTCTAGTTGGTTTGTGCGAATGGCCATGGTACATTTAGCGTCTAATTAATGAGGCGTATTTATGCCTCTAGTTGGTTTGTGCGAATGGCCAGGGTACACTTAGCGGCTAATTAATAAGGAGTATTTATGCCTCTAGTTGGTTTGTGTGAATGACCAGGGTATACGTACTGGCTAATTAATAAGGCGTATTTATGCCTCCACTAGTTGGTTTGTGTGAATGGCCAGGGTATACGTACGGTTTAACTAATAAGGCGTATTTGTGCTTCTAGTTTGTTTGTACAGGGTATACGTACCGGCTAATTAATACGGCGTGTTTATGTTTCTAGTTGGTTCGTGCGAATGGCCAGCGTGTACTTAGCGGCTAATTAAGAAGGCGTATTTATGCTTCTACTTGGTTTGTGCAAATGGAAAACTACATGTACCCCAATACTATCAGTTATATCAAAAAACATTTGTGATTAAAACCTTGAGAGCTAAGTTGAAGATATTTATTATTTAAAAACATATAGCCTCGGCCCAAAATTTGGACGTTCTATTAAAAAAGAAAGAATGAAATTTTTATTCGTGTAGCGAATCATTAAGCAATATAATGCGATAACCAAAAGTTTTTAACAGAGAAAAAAAGTTAACTAGCATATTTTTCAATGGCTTTGTGATTGTAGGTTTACGTGTCAGAGAAAAAATATGCGGCGTTGAAATGTGCTGACCGCAAAGGAAACAAGTCCCTAATTATTTCCTTACTATAACACGCCTCTGATTTATAGCTTCCGCCTGATAGCAGTCATACGGTGCACAGAGGAGAAAATAGCTTGAAAAACAAATCACCCTTCCGCTTTTTAGCATGGAAGTGTCATACGACTCGAATAAATTCTGTTATCATTTTCGTCAATTACCATAACAACTCGCATAAGTTCCTGAAGTCAAAACATAATCCTTCCGGTCTCCTCGCCACGATAAAACCCAAACAACTGAAGCTGGTGCAACCGGCTGCTCTTTGATCGGTTACCACAGCACGAATCTAAGCCAAAATTTGACCTCAACTCACACAAACAGTCGCAACGATTTCTCTTATCTTTTTTTACACTCTGGCATGCAAACTTATAAAGTTTTGACGGTGCGTCAAAGCAGTCACCGATGAAAGAGCTTTGAACCGGAAAAGCACAATTTGTAAAAACTGTCGTTTATTCAAGAGATCCTGAACCGTAACATAAAACAGATTGACTCCTCATTAATTAGTATTAGAAATGACACTTTATGATATCCAAAGGTTTGATAAGTGATAGTCATTTAATAGCCTCTTCCGAAATCAAACGGAGGAGATGAGTGAGAACAAAGTCTGTTTCTTCTCTCAACCGGTCGCTTACTTTTAAGGGAAAACTAAGATAAAAGTCTTAACCCTTCTCCTAGCTGCTGAATTTTCAAAAGGCAAAGTTACCAATGCCACATTATAAGAATTGTCAACTTCCAAACTTTTGTTGCAAAAATAAAAAATGAATCTACTCGACCTTCAAGAAAAGCAAAAGGAATGGTCACGTTATAGAGTTCAGCTAGGATATCCCGGCTTAGTTCAGTATGTAAGATCAAAGTTTAGGTTAATGATATTGCTTCACCCTTGTCTTTCACTTTTGTCAACTCTTCCAAATAAAAACGTATTCTCCAAAACTGCAGAAAAAGCTGGTTTCAGATAGAAGATGAGGTCATCACAATTTCTGAAGAGTTTTGCATGAATATTTACAGAGGGGAGGCTCAAAACGTCAAAATAAAGCGTTGAAATCAATTATTTAGGCAAAAATCTGGTTATAGCGGGATAAGTAGTAATGACAGTGTATCAATAAAGCTTTCTCTTTTCAATTTCTGTTATAGGCTTTTAAATAGACTCCTGCTTCGTGTCTTGTCGTTTTCCCAGCGGAGGTTCCTGTGAGACAGCTAACACGTCTGGGGACCCCGTCAAAGAGAAAATAACGTAATACCACATTTCAACGGTTTCATTCTGGACGCTCCAGTTAAAAAAATTGTTTTTGTGTAAAAAATGTTAATATTCTAAAGTATTCCCACACAAATTAACAAGAAGAATATAGTCAAAATGAGCTGGTATAGACTATCATAAACACAATGCTTCATTTTGCAATCAGAGAGTTCAGTATCAAACCACTCGGTTTAATTAATCAATATCTTGTTTTTTTCCCAAAATGCAGCACCGTTGACTTTGAATTACAGTTTAAGATTAGGAAACACATGAAGCGCAGTATTGATATCTTGCATGGAGGTTTAGCCACGCAGTACCAGCGTTCGAACCTTTTGTGGCTTCTTAAACTTGGTCTTGGGTTTGATCTTCGCCCCCTTCCAGGGGATCAAGAATTCATTGCGTCATGAAAGAAGCGCCTAAGGGTAAGATCGTCTGATAAGCTCAAAAAAAATTTGGGATTCTTGCTCTTTATAAATTTTCTTTCTTAACCGTTAAATACACAAGGAAGGGGGGGGGGGAAAGTTGAGCGAATACCCCCACTCGAATTTTTTGCCCTCAAAATTGTACGGATTTACGTCATCATTGATGACGTCATCGCAGTAAGCCAATGATCCTGTCATACTTCATTTTATTTGCAGCCTTTGGTAGCTCTATTATATATAATGATGTTTTCAACTATTTATGATATCTATTGATATTTATCAAAATCAAAAAAATTAAAAATCCAAGATGGCAACCATGTTGGGTTTCTATTTTCGGTACCATGGCAACAATTGCTAATTAACTAATTAATGATTGCTGTTATGGAAATTAATTAGTGAATGATGTGCTAATTGCATGCCAAGTAATTTGCTCTAAAGGCTTGTGTATTTATAGGGTTGATGACAAAACAGGTAGATAATGTTAGAATGAAAAAAAGAAATTAGGCGTTTGCAGATTTTTTGAGTTTTGTAATTACAGCTTTTTCCCAAATTTAAAACATAAAATGCAAAACCACCTGTGGGGTAATTTTGTTCAAAATAACGAAAGCAATATTCAAGTTCCTGCGGTTATTGAACGGATTCCGCTATACAAATGATATTTCTTGCATTGTAGCAGGAGAAAAAAACAACAGCTCACCAATAACAGAGAAAGGCCAAGGTAACAGCAACAGTACTAGTGAGGCAATAGCAACAGCAAAAGCCTGAGCCTGATAGCATAGCTCCACAGCCACACTGCCACAGCCCAACACACAATCATAGTCATAGTCGTGTAGCCACAGCCATAGCCATAGCCATAGCCACAGCAGCCCAACACACAGCCATAGTCATTCACAGCCACATCCATAGTCACAGCCACAGCCATAAACATTTTCGTATAGAATAGCTGAATAGGAATAGTAACAATACACCAGTAATGCTTCAAGAGCAATGGCTATAGCTGTACTGGACAATAGTGTTACCAACACTGTTCACATATACTGATCAACATGAAAACCAACTGAAATATGTTCAAATAAATATAAGGTCAACAAGATTGAAGCGGAGTCGACAAAGGATCTTGGGCTTAACTAAGTATCAGTTATTGAGATTACACCCAACTTAGTACAAAGTCTACAAAGACCGTCCTCTCGACAGACATTAAACAAAACGTTTTTGACTCTCTTAGTTAATCATACTTGCGTTTTCCAACAAGTAGTATAAATGACGTCGTATTGGCTAAACTGATCTAAATAAAGCAACGTGTCTAGTAATCTTGGTAATCCAAGATGACTTTTTGCAAGGGTATAATTCAAGGGAACTCATATTTTTGTCTTCATATTAATCTATTTTAGCGATCGACGACATAAATACTAGACCAGTACCTAACGGAGGACTGACAATAAGATTGCTTTGCGATAACCCGATCTCTTTGCAATGCTATACATATTTTGAATGAATATTACAGTACTGACATTGAGATGTAGTGGCCCGGATTCAAACTACGCTCTATATACTCTCACTTTATTTTTATCACATCAGTGTCGGCCAGGTTGCACTTAATTTCATCAGTGATATTAAAACACTAAGTGTTAAATTGGCATGCTCAAAGTTTGTGATAAAACTTGTAGATTATCTCAGCTCTCGTACGTTTGTCAAGAGAACTACTTAAAAAATTCATAACAAAAAAAAAGCATCGTTTGGGGGTTTTTCTCACTGGAACTGAGTCGCCAAACTGACGAGTGTAACCGATTGACCATTAACTTGAGACGACTCAAGGGGACAAAAGGGACTAAATATTTGTTCTTTTATTTTACCAGTAGTTCGGTCTTCCTGAGTGACTGAAGCTCGACCTCTTCTTGGTTCTACTTAATAAATCAACATAGGTCAGTAGCGGGTTAACTGTTAAAACACAAAAACAAATAAGAAAAAGCGACCACAATTTGAGAGCTGCCGGCTAAGTCTGTAAGACTTCAGTATAGCTGGTATTAGTGTTATCAGTACAGAATGAAATGTTTAACTAATATTTTTTAGTCAGTGAGAAAAAAATGAAACCAGCGTGATATGAAATACGACTGATGTATGTTACACTCACAATTGTTTTTGAAATGTCCAAGATGAAGTTGGTTGGGGCAATCTAAGCCATTTAGTCTCGAAGGTGCCCCAAATAGTTACTGTGATGAATGATAACAAATCTTCAACGAAAAAAATTATCGAAACCAGTGTGGTCAAAATACAGGAAGATGGAATGTTCAAACAAAGATCTATTGTTGTGAACGCCAAACCGTGGCTTCACCGCTAGGACTGGGCGTGCAGATTAAAGAGCCCTGGGACGACAGATAAGCATGACAAATAAATTACGCTGATGAGAAAAACCACAGGAAAACCACAGAGACGAAGCATAGCTTATTTTAGCAATATAAGCAATCCCACCATTTTG
Organism: Palythoa grandis; assembly: GCA_025448215.2. Lineage (NCBI taxonomy): Eukaryota > Metazoa > Cnidaria > Anthozoa > Zoantharia > Sphenopidae > Palythoa > Palythoa grandis. Next base: position 6,344 of record JAOEJH020111180.1, read on the forward strand.
ACCATCGGATGTAAGTCAATACAAAGTAATAAAACCTAAATTATTGTTTCTCTTGTAATTTATGTAAACGTCTGTTTCGTCGCAAGACACCTATAATTATAAATATGATGGCAAACACATCTTATAAACTGTTCAAACCTTATTTTATCTTTCTACAGATTATTTTGCGACACATAGCCGGATTTAGGGTGAAGATAATCCGGTATTTCATCAGCTGACAAACTATTTTGGTTTAATACAATCAATTGGACCTGACTCCAGCTGGCAATAGGTGTGCTCAACAGACCCAAGAACAAAATCTAATTTTTCAAACATGTTTTATCAAATCCCAGAACCTAACTTTTCACATTAATAAATCAAGTGTACAAAAAAATGAACACATTAAACCTCAGTTCAGTTGAGAAGGAAGCCGTAGGTTGAACGGTTTGCTCGAGCTCGATTAAGTAGTGCAAAGGACTTGTATTTTTTTAAATTGTCAAAATAGAGAATAGAGAAACGGCCTGGAGACGCCAATACCATAAGCTTTGCGTGTTTCTTTCTGGAATAACAAAACTGTCGTTTTCAGTGTATTTTAAAGCGGCAGTGAAAACTTTAGACTTGATTGCAATGAAATTGAAAAGCAAAGGACGGAAATAAACAATGTCAACAAACTGATAATTACTTTCCAACATGGCGTCTCGTGCATCCATCACACCAGTTCTCTTTCACATTGCGTAATATGTTTTAAGATGCGAGAATTTTAAAAATACGTCAAAATCTGTACTCCTGTAAACACCTTTGAACAAGTTTCTTTCTTTAAAAAATTTTTTATCTTAGGTTTTTATAATCATTGTTAATATTTTTCCTATTTCAGCTGCCGCTCTCGTGGCTCCGGGTCCTCCCTCACTGTCCAACCAGCAGTCAATAACACTTGTTTATCATATCACCATATGTAGTCAAAACAAAATACAGTCAATAAATTTAGGAAAAACAGATGTAATTGTTAGTAATCGTATGCTGATATATATTTGGTCTTCCTTTAAAACCGCACCAAACAAAAATTCCAGTAGCCAAAAATTCAGAATTCAGCTAACTAGAACTGATCTCAGTAAAAAGTTAAATTTTCTTCGCCTTATCAATCATTTCTAAAACCAAGTATCATAAATTAAAAGTATAAAATAATTTCTTTAAACATCGTAGTAGCATTGCCGCTACGTTTATCAACGCTGGTCTCATTTTTTTAAAAAGGTTCATCTAAAATTACTATTTTGACAATTAAAACCACGCAACACGTTATATGTTACGTAGTAGAGTTACGCTCATTTGATGTATTTTCCCTCCTTCATATCGTAAAATCTAAAACCGCAGCTCACATTTATGTCTGTTTGGTAAATATCTCGCCGACTCGTCGCTTTTTCTTCGCCGCAACAGCAAGACTAAGGATCCTCTGTTGAGTCAGTTTCCTCAGATCGCCAGCAAAAAGGATTGTAAGTTAAGCCTATGTGTTTCCGTTTTCCTTCGGAAATGAGTCCAGAACAAGCAATTTAGAAACAGAATCAAGTACAAGCGGAAGTCAGCAAAAAACCGATTACGCAAATGTGTTTGTCTCCGGTCCAAAAAGTGAAGTATTTCAAACATAAGACTGCGCACTCGTTCCGGTTCAATCAGATTAAGCGGTTCATCTCCCACTCGAGACATGCGGAGCTAATTTGGCAGTCGAAAATTTGTTACATGTGTTAAGAGCAATCAAATGATTGATTGACACCTCTCAGACACTTCATAACTATGAATAATTATCACAAATCAAGGCCCTTTGTTCTCTCTAATGTTCGAACAAGTTTTTGTTTCCGGTGAAGATAAGATAGCACATAGTAATTTTGAAAGCATGGCTGCCACTTGACATTTCAGCAAATGAAGGGGTTTCCCCGTTTGTAATTATGAGAGCTGTTCCAAAAAACCGAAAGACCTATATGGCTTCTCTTTAGAAGAGCTCGCCGATGCACTGATTATATGGCAGTTCAAATTGAAGCAGTAATTAAAACACGCATCAAATTTTCTCGATTAACATCCCGACCTGATGGGCACAACCACGTGTCAACCCTTCAACACAAACCGGTCGAGAATTCCAATAGATTTATGAACTGCAGATATGGCTGCCTATTCAGGTCACGAAAATTATATTTGTAGGTTATAGCATACTTTCACCTCGAGAGTAATTCTGGTTTAATCAACCGGACCAAAATAGTTTTAAACATTATGAAATGTAAACTTGGTAAAGAACTTGATCTACAAGACCTGTCAAAATGACAGTTGTTGACAAGCCTGAGTATGGAAAGAGCATATCTGCACGGACTGGCTTATCTCTTTCAGCAAATTTTACAATCTGTTCTCCGTTCTCCTTGGGGAAAACATATATCAAAATTTCACCGGTAAAATATCGCCATTTCCCAAGTATCTAACAACAAAAACACAATTTAAAGTCAAACTGAATCTTTATTTACACTCCCCAAACTTTTGTACACAAAGTGATAATCTGCTGTCGCAGAGAGAAAATATACCTTTTCTTAACGTCTTCCAAATAACCATTTACACGCTTTTGATTGTCTGGAACAAAATGCCGTCCAAAAAAATTAGCATTCGCCGACAATCTTTTTTAAACAACTTGCAAGTGATGGAACAAAATACTTTGAAATTTACACAACTTTCCAGAATAAACAAGTTTCCACTTATAATAATCTTATTTTGACTCTAGCCTAACTTTAGGAAACTTTGTTACGATAATATCTTTACCTAAACAACGAAATCGAAATAAAAGAATAATTTAACTCCAGATGTAAAAAATTGCGTTCAACAAGTAAGAATTTTTTTACAATAGATCCGTGATATATTTGCTGTTTCTTTTTTAAAATTGGTTTAATGAACTACTAAACAATGTATTTTCGATGCAAAACAGCGCAAAGCCAAAGTTGAACTGGAATTCCCAAAATACTTCATACATGATGTAATCAAAACATTGTAACTCTTTCTTAACTTTTTTTTTTACATTGACAGACCTACATGTTCATTTGATTGCAATTTTACACTGCTTCAAGAAAGCTTGCTTCAGTTCCGTCTAAATACTGATCAAATTCGTTTCGATCAAAATCTTCCAAGTGATACAGTTCTGTTAATTGTGCAAACGAGACTGGCTGCGGAGTGTCTTGTCCATTTGATGCCGGTAGATTACTCGCATTTTGAGTCTGAACGGGTTGCTGAGAGAAAGAAGTGGTTTTCGCTTCATTCTGGACTTGAACGACATTCAAGTGCGCTTGTACATTGTTGTTCGGCATCTGAACGAAATGCGCACCGGAGACACTTTGCTGGACGGCAACACAGCTGCTAGCAAAATTTGAATGCAGTTCATCGTTGTGCAGCTTTGGCAATGCATGCATCAAAATATTTTGGAGTTCCTCTTGCGTTGTGGGGAAGTTAAAGACATTCTGTAATTCCAGAACGTTTGGACTCGGTTCTGGAGTAGGCAAGTTCACCTCAGGAACAGTTTGTGTGATCGGAAAAAGCAAGGTTTGGTTGAAGTGAGATTGTTCCGGCGGTGAACTAGACAGTGGACTTGGTACAGGGCTCATTACGGGTAACGGTGAGAAGCGCGCTGCCTCGTTTGAGAAGATAGTTGTCGCTTCTTGTTTTGATTTTTGAGAGGCAGATCCTTGGAGTAATGAATTTGTTGAGCTTGTCGACGAGACACGCTTGCAAACCCGTTTTGGGTGTTTGCGACGCCGAGGCCGGTACTTGTAGTCGGGGTAGTCTTGCATGTGTTGAATTCGAAGCCTCTCAGCTTCCTCGATGTAAGGCCTCTTCTGGGTGATTGTCAGCGCACGCCAAGATTGACCTAAAATTTTACTCAGCTCAGCGTTGTGAAGCTCTGGATTGGCGTCCGCGAGTCTTCGTCGCTCTACTTGTGCCCAAACCATGAAAGCATTCATCGGCCGTTTGATTCTTTCACTGTCATGAAGCTTCTCTTCTTTTTTCGCCGAGTCGCTGGCGAGTGACCCAAGCCATTTTGTGTAGTTCATCTCAACTGTGTTGTTTGCACTGGTGGCAGCCGCAAATTTAAGCGGGGTTCTGATTTGTAAGGGGTTTGCCAGCGGCGGCATTCGCTTGCTTTTGATATTTGTCTGGTTAGATTCCTTTTCAGGTATAGTGACCATATTTTGGTTGTCACTCGCAAAAACTCAGTGACGGTGTATTCGGTGCTAACTTTAACACGATGACCGCCAATTGAAGAGCGAGGAAAGTTGCAAGCCAATATTTTAACCAAACGCCTGCTGTTTGGGTTGATATACGTAAAGACATGTGTGACAGGACACTGTGTCACGTGTCGGGGGCTGGTAACTCTAATTATAGCCAACCAGGAGGCCAATCAGAGTGAGGGTATCGGGACAGCTGCCAAATACCTTATCAGCAAAGGTGCCAACAAGACTAGAACTGAAATGAATTTTTGGGTTATTTTTCAGAAGCATTTTAAGTGAATATCGAATTACTAAGTGTAAGGTTGCCCGTAGAGCTTTCTTGCTGAGAATTGGACATGAGCAGATTTCCGCAGGAGAGCCCGAGTTGTTTAACGACAGTTTGTCATATCTCACTCTCAAGCACGAGGCGCGGAGAAGATTTTTTGCAACCAATATGATAGCTTGATTATAACACGCGGGGCATTATAAACTTTTCATTACAAATTTCAAATAAAACTCATTTGATTGACAAACGGATGGGAGGGGCCACAAATCTCTTGTCTCTCCACTCAAAAGTCGAACCGCAAAAAGCTGACGCGCGCGGGGAAGTCCTTTCTGCGGTATAAGTTTTGCTCATACTAACTTTATAGATTTGCTAAACTTTCTTGTTAAAATATAATGGAACCGACATGGTGAAAGCATTTGGTGCGGACGTGACATACAATGTTTGTTTATTCTTTTTCGGTCACGACTTGTTTCAAAGAACCTCTATTACACTAAAGCGCTCTAAAGTTACAATGTAAGAATAATTATCCCTGATTATCTTGGACTAACTTTGCTAAAACCGGTTGAGAGTAAATTTTGACTTGAAAGGTATCAAATAGATTTCATTTTTAGTCAATATTTTATGGAATAAATTGTGTTGTTTAGTTGAGAAAAACGTTGAAAACTGCAAATTAGTTTAAAAGCAGCTTTTTCGAAATCTGTTACATGCGTTGCAGATTACAAGCTTGTTTTGCATTCAATGTTTGAAAAGTGATCTCATATGAATTAGGTAGCAAACATCAGATTTGATTTTGAATCATTTTTGCCCGAAACGAAACAACAGTGACTAACTCTCCGTAACAGATGAGCAAAGTTTTTATCGATTGATGAAGAGCTCTAAAAATCCGAAGAGGCTCTGATTTAAACTCAAGATATTCTATAACTGAACAGTGTTTTAAATTGCCTTAGATGACAAAATATGTTTGAGCGCAGTTGAACTGTTAAATGTTTAGACTCGGTGTAGCAAATAATATATTTATGATCATTCAGTTCCAAAACCCACTGAGGCTCGTCTCGGGCCATCTGACAAGCAAGTTGTCCAGCAAGAATTATTGCAGTTATTACCAGGGATAGCGAATGGTTTCTTAAAAAACTAAAGTCTCGGCAAAATAGGGCTAGTTCTTGAAATCTCGTCGTATTTGTTACCATCTTTCGAAGTCTCATATTTTTTTGTTACTTCTCCGTCTCGGAATTTCGGATTTTACTCACGAATTAAGTGGCTCGGATTCTTAGCATTTCCTGCAAATCTCAGAACCTCGATTTTGCTTGGACATTGCTTGGTATCTCGACATTTTGGTTTTGTTAACGATTTTTTTTGACTCACAGTTATGTGAACTTTTGTGAGCTGCTCCTGCGGCAAAACATTGCCGTGTGTTCAGCAGTAGAACGAAATCCGTGGCTCAGATTTCAGAAACGAAATGTATGTCTCGCGTTCGTGTTTCTGGATTGCAAAGTTTTTGGAACCATTACGCCATAAGGTCTCGTCTCAGATTTTTCATATCGTAAAGTCTCAGTCTCGGATTATTCATTGCTTTCGAAAGCCTCGGGCTCGGATTTTAAAGAGGCCATCTGGGCGTCTCGGACAGTCTCAAATTTACCATTCGCTACCCTTATTACCATTGCATGGTCACGATATGGTATTGAAACGTGAATAGATTACTCAATTCTTATAAGATGACCTCGAAATACAAAAGCAGCTTGATGGCTGCACAAACAGTTGCACAATAAATTCATGACTCTAGAGGTACTTTATAGAGAAAGCTGGGTTGTATTTGGTCCAAAGTGATTGTTAAAACAAGTTTTGAGGCCACGCGAAATTTGACCCGTTTTAATAGCGTGTTGAGCTGGGCCTTTTAACTACTATAACATTTTGATCTGGACCATTTAATACCATATAAGGTTTGTCATATAGAACCAATTTTATCTTTTCTGACTTTGAAATCTTGCCATTAGACACCAACTGGCCTGGAAATATGTTTACCCGCTTGTAAGTCTAACTATGGTAAAAGATACCATGGAATTCATTAAGCTCGTTAATTTTTTGCCAAAACTAAAGGTACGCCTTGAAAGTCAAGTAACGTCAAGTCAGGAAGTTTCTAAAAAGAAAAGAAAAAACATATGGAGTTTAACAAGCACGTACGATGAAAAAATCTTGCGTGCACATCATTGCGATACACATTTGGCGTTGAAATACATGGCTAACATTTTGTTATGAAATGGTTATAAGCGGAGGAAAAAAAGCGAGACCCTGTTCTAAATGTTGAAATTTTTTTACACACCCAGCACGCCGTAAATGTAGATGATATGTCTTCATGCCGGCATGCGCTGCCAAAATTGGAAACATCGTATCTAAACAGCAGTCAAAATTCTGAAAAAAACAGAGATTTATTTACTAAAATCGCTTCTAATCACAAAAGTTCCAGACTACGTGTCGCCGCTTCTTGAAGGAAATGTCGAGCTCTTAAGAAGATGTTTCAAAAATATTTACACAGACTCAATTTACGTACATCATTTACACATCAGTCGTGTGTTTTAAAGACAAAATTTTGAAGGGCTCAAAAAGGCAAACGTTGTGACGTTTTGCTCACGAACTGATTCCTTTACCTATAACGGTAAATACTGCTTATATCTAAATTTTTATGAATCAGTGTTTTGGCTGAGGCTTGGTTCTAATCATAAATTAATGTCATTTTTAAAACATGTAATCAGAAAGTTTTAGTTTGACCTGCTTCAAAAAGGTCAATTCTGAACCTTTATGTTTTTAAAAAACCAGCATCTGTAGGCGTAGCATTATTTACCAGAGAACTAAGTTATACAACTAACTATATTAGCAAAAACCGCTACACTGAAAGAGCACGATTACAAACAGCTTTCTTTCGAATATAATTGACATTACAGGTCATAATGTAGGCAATAAGGCATTTTAAACATTCATGCTAACTTGCACGCATATATAGTTAATAAGTGAAAGAAGGCTCTCCTTTCAGATTATTACTACTATCATTATTGCTATCTTTATAATAACCTCGATACATTTGTTACATGGTGCTGATTTTGGCAACGCATCATTTCAAACGCTTTTTTTTTTAATAAGAACCTGTAAATTTTACCGATGCTCATTGTTCTTAATTTTTTGGCTGCTTCAGCCTCAATTTATTCTTAAATAGACCTCAATATTTTCCCAATACCGTCCTCTTGCGAAATAAGATGTTTTGTTTAAGGTAAACATTCTTTCGTGTATTTTTTTTCATTACCACATCTGAAACAAAAAACCGTATTTCCCAAGAACACTGCATTGGGAAAATATTGAGGCCATCAAATCAGATCTATTGTTCCTGTTTTTGGAACAAGGTATTGGAAAACGAAAAGTTTTGCAACTGACACATGTGATGTAGAACAAGAAGCGAATTACCTTAGCTTCATTGTTTGTTGAACAGTCTTTTATGGCTCAGATTACAGTGAATCTTACAATTACGAGTTATAGTCAAGTCATCAACCAGAAAAACTTTCTCAGCCTCAGCCGGAGCTTGTTCTTAAATTGTTCTTAAATTTTGGCAAATTTGAGCCACGTTGCTCTTGTAAAGCTGTTCTTGTAAAAAAAGACGTGTATAGGGTCGTAACGAGGGATATGGTATCAGGGATCACAGGACTGGGATCAGGGATCGTAGCACTGTCATGGGATCAGGGATCAAATTTTCGAAAACGGTGGGATCAGGGATCAAAATTTTGAAAAATCTTGGGATCAGGGATCAAAATTTCGAAAAATCTTGGAATCGGGGATCAAAATTTCCAAACATTTTGGGATCAGGGAATCCAAATTCTGGCCGAAAATACGGGATCAAGGTTATCACAATATCAGTCGTTACGACCCTGTCAAACCATGGATTTTATTTTATATCAAATAACAATAGAAGCTATTTTAAGCTTTAAGGATTTCGAAATTAGCCATATCAGGGTGCCATCAACATATTGAATAATTTTATGTAATCGGCGAGAAGATTTTTGCGCAATTCGAGAAAGTACCATGACGAGTTTGGTGGAAAGTGGAAACATATTTTAACGAGACCAAATACTATGATATATAGCGCAAGCAGCCCTAAAATTTTAAAAATTTTACAGTTAATAGTAAAAATTAAGTTTCAATTTGCAGACCACAGAACAGTCAATCCAATACTATTGACATTGTCGTTATACGTCAAAACATCGCATCTATGAAAAGATATCATGTATATTACGAAAGTGATCTGAGTTTTCCTTGGGTTAAACGTTAACCTCTTCCATGCAGGGATGATAATGCATCGTATAGTACGTTGTGGTATGGCATGGTATGGTATGGTATGGTGCGGTGTGGTGTGGTGCGGTGTGGTGTGGTACGGTATGGTATGGTGTGGTATAGAAT
>JAOEJH020111882.1:1024-15270 GCA_025448215.2 Palythoa grandis
TATTGTAAGGAATGTGGAGGTAAGGGAATTTGTTCTCATGGAAAAAGTAAACATTATTGTAAGGAATGTGGAGGTAAGGGAATTTGTTCTCATGGAAAAAGTAAACATTATTGTAAGGAATGTGGAGGTAACGTAATTTGTTCTCATGGAAAACGTAAACATTATTGTAAGGAATGCGGAGGTAAGGGAATTTGTCCTCATGGTAAACAGAAGTCCTTTTGTAAGGACTGTGGAGGATCGCAGATATGTAAACACAAACGATATAAATTTGACTGTAAGGACTGTCGAGGATGGTAGATTGATAAAATAAATTCTGCATAGTATCCCAATATCGGGACACTATACAAATAATACATGAAGAAAAAAAAAGTTTAAAGAAATTAATAAAGATATTATAGATTAGCAATCTGATTGTGAAATCAACCAATACTACAATGGATTACGTCTTTGTATCACTAAAATCACACTTTGACTGGGGCAATGTTGTAGTTGAAGATCCTATAGCACATTCATTTACAACTAAAAGTGGTTCTAAAGTTGAGTGGGCTACTTCAAAGGTGTATGCTTTAGGGGAGAATGGTGAACATTTACAAATCTACATAGAGTTGGATGAAAAGGTTATTTGGAATATAGAAGGAGTATGGCCTTTTGGTTTAAGTAGAGAGAAGCGTAAACTTAATAATATTGAAGGGTTTCAGATAAAATATCCTATAAGATTACCACGGATAGAGAAAAATCTAAGAAAAGAAGAGATAGAAACTCAAAACAACCTGTATGCAATGTGGAGGATAACGGTAGAAGCTCTCAAACGTTTCTGTATTATTGATAAAAGAAAGGTGCCGACTTCTACATATAAATCATACATAACCGCAAAGGAGCAAGATGATTGGTCAAAGGCTGTTAAGCCTGTTTACAATAAATTATATAAAGGATTATACATAAAATTAATGACTGAAGGTAAGGGTTATGATATTCTATGTAACACTAAAATCTTTAGTCCTGATTATGAAGAAGAATCTCCATTAAAATACATGAGTAAAAGAGGTAAGAAGAGCAGATATTTTTGTAAACCTATTGTACGCTGGGATGAGATATTCTGGGGTGCACATGGTAGCACTGGTTATGGTGGTTCTATACGTATTTTTGTTTTAGAAATGGAATTGTGTGAATACTATCAAATGATGGAAAAGAAATTAATTACTGAAGAAGATGATGGTAGTGATGATGAAGTATTAGACCTAGAATTATATTAATCACTAAATACAATCATGATAGAAAACGAAGTATTAAATCAAATAAGAGCCCTTAGAAATTGGTATAATCAAGAAGGTCTTTTTTAGTTTTCTTAAGAAGAAAGGTTAGTGAGGCAAATGATAAAGAAGAAGAAGCTAGAAGAAATTCGGATTTCAATTCGAGATTTCCAATTCGAGTTAGATTAGCTCATAGAAGGCTTGAAAGAGCTATTTTTAAGAAAAAAATATACAAAATATTTTTCTTGGCTTAGTCAGAATAGCAGAAGATGATATAAAAAAAGCCATAAATAAAAATCTTTCTGAGGGTAATAATGAAGAAGAAGTCATAGAAGCTCGTAGAAATTATTTTCTAATAGTTTTACGTGCTATAGAAGCTTAGAATTATTTCAATAGAGTTTTTCTAACGTGATTCACGTTAGAAAAAATATTTAACTATAAGTTAACGAAATAGGAGCCATGCCGTCGCACTTGCAGCTATCATTAACAAAATTAAGTTAACCTCATGTTTTGAAGTATCAGACTTAACCGGTTCTTGTTGGGTACTACCCACCACATGATTTTTGGTAGCTTCTTTTGACGGTGATTTACTACTAATATTATCAACCAAAGCATGTGGTAAAATAACCTTACTATGACCAAGGTTATGTTTTATTCCAACAGGTTTTACAACAGAGTTTACATCATCGTTAACACCCAATTTCATAGAAGGGCTGACACGTTTCAGTTTGTTGTTATATCCAATTGTACTTTCGGTGATAATAACCATTCGGGAAGGCATCAGCCATGTACCAGGAGATATTGCCAAGTCTAATTTCACCTTAGCTTCCTGTACAGTGAGTTGAAACCTTTGAACAGACTTTGTTATATCAGGTTGCCTTACCGCATCTTCGAATAGAACTAGAAATTCACGTCTAACTTCTTGAGCGCTTCCAGTATCCCCCACAATGGTACTCCTTACATTAACCTGAGAACCTAAGATGCAGTAGACGAAAGCTTCAATGGATTGATTGATTCTTGCTTGCCCTGCTTTAGTCAACCCATAGGATTCAGGAGTAACAAAGTACTCATACTGTTTTTCAGAGTCTGTATTCTCAATGTACTGAATTAGGTTACCATCACTAGCTTTACTACCTTCATCACTGAATTTTAGAGATCCTGGTTACCCACCCAACGTCTTGTAATACCCTCGACTAGAAATGTAGATGTATACGCTACCTAAGCTATAATTCATCCCACCGTGAAAACGAAAGTCTGAACTAGGATTAATACCAAACTCGTTACACAATCGATGATATGAGGGGATATCATACCTATTATTTTTCTGCTCAAAAGCTGAATCACCGGGTAGCGGAGCCTCTCCTTGGATTCCAGCCATCTCATACAAAATTCTTCTGATTGTGAAGTAGACATGGAACCAGAGGAAGGCCCTCACCTGCTTTGGTAAGTCCAGTTCACTATCAGTAACATCATGTATCCCATCCTTCATCTTATCTTCAAACAGTAACCTATCACTGATACCACATCCAGTTGTTGCACACCACACTGCAAAATTAAGCTGTTGCGGCCAATACTTCATGTCGGGTGAACTCAACCACCTATGAGATTCGCTACCGCTACAATGAGTCAGCTTTGTATGGTTGAAGATGTCTCTGAATTTAACGTGAAATGAATCGGAGGATGTTACAAAGATCTCTTGGGTGGTGAGGGGCTTACCAAGTGGATGAGGACTTGAATCAAAAGGTACTGCTGAGATAGGTAGCAATGGCTTGTAGTTCAAGGTCAACTCAAGTGGAAAACCCACAGGGAGCCCCAAAGCCTCTTTCATGTCTTCGGGGAAGTTACCTCGAAAACATCAATCTCCTCGCTACCATCCTTAGTCTGATATACAACGTTTGGTTTATAAGTAATCAGGTCTTTGACTTGCTTGAATCTAGACAAATCAGCGTAGGGGTATCGATCTTGAAATCTCTTCCACAAACTAGTCATTCTAATGTGATTTGACATTAGAATAGTATTATTTTTAAATTAGACAAAGTCTGGTTTGTACGGTGGAGGGTTACCGGGGGCCACCTCTGAAGATTACCCGATAGATACTCATTGCTTCCTAAATGAACAAGGCAGCTGCAGCCTATTTGGAGTCTGCGGATCCGTCCCCGGCGAGTTTTTTCAACATCTCCTCACGGATTTGTTTTATTAGGTTCTTCATGTCTACCTGAGAAGGCGGGGCTTGCTTACTGTCATCTCGGTATCTCCACCTGATTGATTTCTTAAGATCATGATACTTCTCAAACTCAGATTTTATGAGAAGGAACTCTTCATGACTTATTTTGTTGTCTGCGAGTGCCTTGGAAACAATATCCTTCATCGTGTTAACCTTTGTAAAGCAGACTGAAACAGTCCTTTCATGTTTACTGACTTTTTTAGAGATAACCTTCGCTAAACAACCACTCACAGCGCTAACCAAGGCACAAACACCACCAAGTGCACCTAGGCTAATCGCAACAGGAAGACCGATACCGGTAAGTGCTGTACCAAGCCCACCTCCACTGAAAACAACTGACAGAGTGCCACTACCAGCGAAACTGAACATTCATCAGAATACTCCTTGTAGGTATTGTGACGAGCTTCAAGTTCCTTTTCGAGATCGGATAGCCAATCTGAAGACTGTTTAAGTCTGAAGCTATCCCCTCTTTGGTTAGTTTCATTAGCATTTGGTACCTCTGGATACGCCCTCCTATAGTCTTCCATTATTTTTTTTAGTGTGAGGATACTTTTAAGTTAACTACAAACGAGTTTGTACCAAATGGTGGCTTGCTTCCATCGGTGTTGAGGATCGATAAGTCAATGTAATTAAGAGAAGAGCGACCGCCAGTCGCTACACATAGTGATGGGTAATTCTTCGAAGGGACAACAGCTAGTAAATTAGACGGGGTAGCACTTCTAGTGTTAGGGTCTAGGAGGCTGTAGGAGCTAATAGAATCCACAATGTTACAATATAACAAGAAGCGTGGAGTGTTTTTCCAGATCAGTGGGTAGTATCTATTACCCACAAGGTATTCGGGTAGTCCAAGTTTAGTATACAGTACCTTCATAAGTTTAGCGTAGACTCTTGATACGAAGAACCAATCCCCATAGACATTTACGATATCAACACCCTTATTTAATCTTCTAACCCAACGTTGTAAATCCTCGATAGTGTACCATCCCTCTTTGAATGTAAGAGCTTCCTCTTCATCGTCAGTACCTCTAATGTGATACACTGTCTGGGGTTCAACAAATCTGATAAAGGTGCTTTGTACATGATGAAAGTCAAGGACCTGTATGTGAGATACACCCTCTAGTGCTGGGTGAAGATAGACTCTTGTGTTGGGTTTGTCGGTGACGAATGTGATGATCTTTGACATAATTTATTGCTATCGTCGCTTCTTTTTAAACTGCTCAATAGCATAGACTACAACAGCCACAATCAACAACCAAGCATTTTTAGCTAGAAATCCGATAGCTTCACCCGCTGTTTTGAAGATGAAACTGGCGATTGCACCAACCATTCCAGGTAATATATCTCCTAGTTTCTTACCGATAGCCTTCAATCCATTACCGACACCCTTTCCCAAGGTTGATAACCCACTCTTGAGATTGGATACTATCACTCCGATGAATACACCTACAGCTGCTACTACACCTACAACTGTGAGGCCGTACTTCTTGAAGATTGCCTTGATTCTATCCCTGAGTGACATACGCTGCTCTATCTCTTCGATAACCTTTCAAGGTTATCTATTTCAGATCTTTGTTCGTTAATGTCACGATCGATATTTTCCCTTTGATTTTCACTAGCTGATTCACGTGTGGACTTCAGCTCTCTGATTTTCTCAGAACGCCTCGATATTTCAGCATCGTTAACCCTAATGACTTCTTCAGCAGCAGGGCCAAGTTTCTCTATTATCGTTTTCGGTGATTTATCGTTTAATTCATCGTCTTTTTTGAAGAGAGGATAGGCCTTCGCACGAAGATTTTTGAATTTGACAACCACATTATCGTATTCGTCCAAAGTAACTGTGAATGAGGAATTAACAGTATCGACTTTAGGGAATTTACTCTTGATCCTATCCCAAGCACTATCGCGTTTTCTTTCACGATAAATCAATGGTGTTCTATCGTCTAAACCTTCTATGAAAGAAGTCTCCGTAAGTGTGTGGATATCTTCAGATCCACGTCTAGAAGACGTAGACGTCATGTGTATTAATTCATCGCCTTCATCTCCTCCTGTCGTAGGTTCGAAAGGGCTAATCTTGTTAGGGTCAACATCAACATCCATTTTCTATACTTGAGATGAGTATAGAAATATTTTTAGATTGGTAGTCACACAAACCTACTCACAAGGTAACCCAGGGCTAACATCCCTCCACCTACATACATCATCTCACCCATCTTCTGATTTTTTGAGGGTTGATAGTAATCTGTAAATTGAGGCGGTCCGCCAAGGTTAATATTCTCATCAGGATGAGTCCTGTTATACAGCTTCAATGCTTCATCCGTATTAGCAAGGTCGCGAGAAGCAATCGCTCCTTTACGCCTATTGTCTTCTTCCCAATCAAGGAACTTTTGCCTCTTCTCTTCGTATACGGCATAATCCTTTTGATACTTCTCCAAGGCCTTATCATGCCTTTGTTTTTCGTACAAAGCATCTTCCGAGTTATTACCAGATAGATATTTAGCAAGATAGGATCCTCCTACGAAGGTAGTAGCATTAAGGATCGCACCACCAACCATCATTGCTATAGTTGCCACCATTATTAACGTTAGATGACTGCTATCTTAAAGTGTTTTCGGTAGAATCTTCTGATTCTCGAGGTATGTTTTCAATGCCATTGAACGAGCAAAAACTGCAGTGAATTTAGCGTAATTCATAACGTTTGAGCTTGGGTCTCCGAGGAAGTTCTCCTTCAGAATCTTCTTGGAAATGTATCCAATCCCTGCTGTTAGACCAACAAGGACTGCTGCATCTGTTAATGTTTTCACGAGTTTGTTTTCAGTTGCGTTAGACATGTTTTTTTTGATTGGTGTAATCACAACTTTAAGTTGCTTCACTCCATCCCCCATACTTTTTGGTGTGTTGCCACGGGAATTTTTGACGGCCTCGGTTAGGGTGGTACACTACTACTCACCGCTTCATCGGCAGGCGGCGTCCTTGCTGATGGACTCTGTAGATTTTGATGATATTTTCGTAAGAATAAAATTCCGGCTTATAACCCTACTGCTAGAACACCGATGGTTGACCACGCGTTGTCTACTTGCGGAAGCCAGGTCGATTCCGAGCTGTAACGCTCATCTTCCTTAACTTCTTCTTCCTTAGCAGCGCTAGAGCTACCCTCCTCCCTATTACGTTTAATTTCTCTCTCAAGGGCTTCTTTGGCTCTCTTGTTATATTCGGCGAGTGTTTGCCAGCAGCGACCTTCTTAGGGTCTTTCACCTTTTTTGGGGCTTTCTCGACGGGTGGGTCTTTTGTGATTTGATCTTCTTCTCCAGACATTTTTTTGTAAGCAACCAAAGTATTTTTAAATACTTTGGTGTTAGCATAGTGCTTAGTTGGTGTTTAGTAACTCTTGTGTTGTGTTAAGACAAGAGTTCTCAAGAGTGCTCAGTAGTTTGCTTAAGTGTTTTCAGTAGACTTGTCAGTAGGTTGCTCAGTAGTGTTGAAGGTTTGCTCAAGTGCACCTAATTTATTGTGCCTAACAACTTGAGCAAGTGCACTGACGAGTGCTACATATCGTCCTTCCTTCATTACTAACAGACCGACCATCGAACTTAGTTCTCGTTTCACTAACTGATCATCTTCAAGATCTTTAGCAAGTAGCGATGGGTCATCTATTGGAAGTACATATCCTATGACACGAGAAGCTAATTGAACAACCGAGTCCACTAAACCGCTCGTCATCTGTTTTCCTAAAACAGATTGATAACGGACAAAGTACTTCTTGACATCCTTATCCGAAAGCTTGTGTGTATCACCTAGGGTCATTTCAACACCTAGAAAGTCCTTTGTTGAACCGAGAGTTGCGAAAATCGCAAGTGATTCTCGTTTACTGCTGATGTCATCCGCATTGCTTTCAACACTTTGCTGCTCCGCTCCAATATAATCATCAACATTCGCCATTTGTTTACTAGTAGAAAAACATTAAGTCAATGTGGTGGGGATTTCTAGGTAGTAATTAAATGGGTATCGTAGACAAAAGCAAAGCCTAGAGTATCGCTCTGTTTTTAGAAGACTTACAAGCTTGTTGCGTGTATCCAAATCTATACCACTTCCATAATCTTCAAACATGGTTTTTGTTCCCATTTGACTTGGATTATGAAATGATATAATGCAAGCGACATTTTCACGAAATGGTTTCGATATCGAAGTTAGCTGCTGGTGAATACCCACAGTGGTATTCCCACATGTCTACCTGAGAAGGCGAGGTCGATAAATTTATTCGATCGATTCTTCAAGTCTTTGGACACTGTGCAATCATCTAAAATCAATAAGGTATTCGTAACGCTAAACAAAGTTGCACAATCCGTCAATAACTCATTAATCTCGGATGTATTGCTGGCATCTGGAGATACGACGAAAAATCATTTGTCACCTCTAGCGAATCGATGATAGGTCTTATTTTTCGCATAGGTTGGACACACCAAAACAATGTACTCAAATACACGTCTAAATGGTCCTCGCAGTTGATCGATTAGGTATCGTGTTTTACCACAATTAGTAGGACCTGTGATTATGCAATGGAATGGGGCCTTCTCTCGTACCTCCTCCATATTTTACAGTATTTGTGTTATTTATTAATACATGATGGCTTTCAAGTTGGAGTTCATAACTTCCATAATTGCATCAGCGACAACAAACATATGACAGTTTATGTCACCGCTTCCTCCAACCTTTCGTTTAATCTCAAGTTTAACACCATCACGAGTGTTGTTCAAGACCAGACCGCATCCGTGAATACTGTTATCAGGATAAGTACGTAAATCAATCCACAAACCAAACTTGTTGTCTGTGTAAAAGCTCACTTCTTTGAGATCACCTGCTCCACCCTGTCGTTTCTTCATGGACTCCCAAAAATCAGTTGGTACCATTCCTTTTGAGTAGAGTTTGTTTGGCATACCATCAATGTTGATAGAAATAGAAATAGAGTCTCGAGTTCCTGCTGCGGAATTTTCTGTAAACAAGCACAAAACTCCAGTCATTGACTTTCTGGGAAGATTGATGTGTTCGTTAATGACACTGTCATTCGGTTTGGAGATGGTGAAGGTCTTGTGAAGTATAATGTTTTCATAAAAGAATCCTTTACCAACTTGATAGGAAGCAGCGGCTTCACTGGCTAGGTATTCACTGGATATGCAAGAGTACTCTAGTTCTAGGTTTGTGATATTATAATTGGGAGTCTTTGTAGTATCTGGGTAGGAAACATTATCCGATACAGGAGCGAGTGTTGACTCGAATGTAAGTGAGTTTGGTAAAGCCATTGGATAGAAAACACCATGATCACTCAGAATAGGGTGATCGAGGGGAACCCTATACTTGGTGTTGTGTATGGTTGCAAGTGCAACATCTTTCACATTTGATGTTGACTTGTCTCCTGCATTCGTTCTGAGCTTTCTCATATTCAGTGAAGAAATTCCCTGACTTAATCTATCATCACCCTCTTCCTTTGAAAGGAATAGATCCTTGTAGGTTTCAGTAGATCATAGCGTTGTGTATCTTGTAGTGTCTCTCCACCAAAGATGACTCTGAGTCTAGTCACCAGGTTTCTACCGACGTTATTCACAAGAGTATTGTTTGCATGACCTACCACATTAAGGTTGAAGAGTAAGGAAACAGTTCCTGGAACGATGACCACATTTTCTGAAAGCTTTGGTATGTTAATATACAAAGTCTCTTCAGGGTTGGCTGATGATGGACATAGTGTGATTCGATTTAGTGTCGTCCCGGCTTTCAAACCAAAAGATTCTCGTGGAATTCTGTTTGGGTTTAGTTTTTCAGAAATTGATACTTGTTGAGACATGTTAATTTAGAGTGAAACTAAATTAATCTTTAAATGAATAACGATAGGAGGTTATCCAAGATCTATTACAGTACCAGCGGGTACTGGAAAGGTTACGCGGCTATTGGTAAATTAGCAGATGCCGCTAAAGTTAGCGAAGATGTAGCTAAGAGGTGGTTGGAGAAGCAAGCGTTGTGGCAAATTTATCTACCGGCTCCGAAGTATATACCAAGACCGCATTGGGCTGTTGTTAAACCAAACTATATTCACCAGGCGGATCTTTTGTTCTTGACTCACGATACTGTTAAACGAAAGACTTATAAGTATGCGTTGTTAGTGGTGGACGTTGCTTCAAGATATGTTGATGGAGAGGCGTTAACTCGTAAAGACTCGGTTAGGGTTGCCAAGGCGTTTGAAAGGATCTATTCAAGAAAGCTGAAGTGGCCGAATACAGTTATTGTTGACTCTGGGACGGAATTTATGGTGGATGTGACTAAGCTCATGAAGAAGCATAATGTTCGAATTCAACGAAGTGAAGCTAAAAACCATCCAGCACAATCTGTGGTAGAACGTGCTAACCGAACTTTGTCTGAAAGGTTGTATAGTCACCAATACGCTCAAGAGATGTTAATGGAAAACGAAAGGTCTAGAGAATGGGTGAAGAGGTTACCAAAAGTTTTGGAAGCAATGAATATTAAACCAAGACGGATCACTGGTAAAGAACCTGACAAAGCTGTTAGATTAAAAGAAGTTGACGTTAAACCTGTCGAATACAAGAGACCTGTTGGACTTGATGAAGTGAGGCTACCCGGTGGTGTACAGGTTAGATATTTACTTGCTCGAGGAGAAAACGAAGGAGGTGATAAACGTCGTGCTACAGATCCAATCTGGAGTTTGAGCATCTATGATCTTTCACGCAGTGTTGTATCGGCTGGGCAACCTGTGTTGTTCTATCTAACCGAGGATTCACCAAGGAGGTCCTTCGTTAGAGAGGAGCTTCAAGTTATACCTGAAGATACTGAGTTACCTCCTAAATCTATACTAAAACCATGAGGATATGTTTCGATATTATCTTCACAGATGATTCGCTTATTATCATCATAGGATAGAGCTAACTTGTTTACAGTCTCGCTGAAAACCTCATGTCCATGACTTCTAATGACGTTCATCTGCCTCATTTGAATCTTTTTGTTGAATAGGCAGTCAAGAAAATCGTAAAATCTGATGGTTTTCTTGACTACTGCCCTCTTGACACCCTTACATCTCTTCGCTTCTTCTCCTTTATCCATCCGGAATGAATAAAGCTTAGCTCTTAAACCAACAAAGTCATCTATTTGTTCACCACCAGCCTCGTCTTTGAACATACCGATAACCTTCTTGTTCTCGTTTGTAAATAAACCTGAAGGGTGGTCCTTTGTATAGTTACTGGTATCGAACTTACTGCTAACATCAGAGCTGATGTCCTTGTAGAAATCTTTAGTCTGAATCTCATACATCAGCGAATCTGTATAGGTTTAAAGTAGCTTTGCTTTCCCATCATACTTTGGCTTGATATAATTGTAGTGAAAGTCATACATCAGAGTCTTACTTAGATCCAAAATACACATACCTAAGTAAACAGGTTTGTTGAACACTACTTTTTTTCTCTTCATATGAAGCGCGACCAAATCCTCACAAAAGATCGTGTGATGCTGATAGTTTGGTTTTGATACCAACTTACGAACCTGTTTTTCACTCGTAACTAATCGAATGTCTACCCGGTTCCTGATATTCTCCATGGTCTTACCGAACACGGAGTTGTTCATCAGCTTGAAAAAATCCTTTTCAAAGTCATTCGATGCTTTAGCCCTTAGACTGGTATTCAAGTCGATGTAAGGCTTCATCCATGCAGACTCTCCAAATGTGATACCCCTATGAATCTTGGTAACTCTCAGTCCAAGGCTTTCGTAAAGTTTCAAATTCTCGTAATGGACTACATGCTTTGTCTTGTCTTGAAGGTTTGTGATTAGCTTTTCAACCTTATCAATCATAAGGCGTTCTGGTGCCAACGGATAGTCTCTGTGAAGTTCATGTAGGTGTTAAGGGTACTTCAAATCAACCTCGAGGATGCATGGATGTTTTTTCCAGTCGTTTAACTCTTGGGTAGACATCCACCTAAAATTATGAGTTGGAAGAGGCTTGCTCATTGCTCATCCATAGAGGTTGCATCCAAGTATGATATATACTTTGTTGGTAGGTTAGGGTCATACTCTTTCATGTATGGATTGTTAGCCTTACCATACCTTGTGGTTACCATAGAAACGCCACCTCGACTGCCTTTCTCAACCATCATCAACATTTCGTAGTCTGTCAGCAGATCTAAATTAACTTTTGTTAATTTTAGGAGAGCATCCCAGGCTAGTCCAGGAGCTGTGTAGTACCAGGTTGGGTCTAGTCCATAATTTCTACTACAAACATCCCGAAAGTTCTCGAAGACATCGGATAAAAGGATTACATCTGACTTAAGGTTTAGATCATGATCATCCTTCATGGTTTCCTTCTCAAAGGTTTCCCACACCTTTTGAGCGTGTTGATAGTCCTCTTCCGATATGTTAGTGTCATTTAGTTTCGAGTAGAATTCCTCCTTTGGTGGAAGCTGAGTTTCGTCGAGTTTGTCGAAGCTGTCGAACCAGTCGTAGGGGAATACACCCTTTCTCATCAAGAGCTGACGCTTCTCCAAGTCTGGGAATTATATTCCTAGGTTTATGAAAGATTCTTTTCTTTCAAGACTGCTTGACATAAACTTGAAGCTGTCGATAAATCTTATGTCACGCTTGACTTCGACTTCCTTATCATCTTTATCCTTATATTTGTCTACTACAATCTTCTTTGTAAAGGAGATATACTTCTCCTCGTTGCTGGGTATGCATTTGATTTTACCTTCTGATTTACCCAGATTCTTGATAAAAAGATGAGCGTCGTAACCGGTTAGATTGTGGAAGATGACTGGGAAGAACTTTGGAACCTTGTAATTAAGGTTACAATCTCTGTGAGCTGCACCTCTATACTTCCCTGTAAAGTGGCAATGGTCTAAAACTTTGTCCGACTCTATCTCGCGTTTACAGATGTGACAGCGCTTGGCAAAGTAATATTCATTTTGTTCTTCTCTAGACATTACCACCTCCTTGGGGAACTTGAATTTATCGTGAATCTCCCTAACATTCTCCTCTATTAAATCAACGAAGATTTGTGCAACGTCCTCGTCAGGGGATTCAGCTGTGTATTTTACAAGCTTGGGTTGATATACGGTGTCATCGAAACATTTGATGAGAAAAAAAAACCCAGATGGTTTGTGCTTCTGATACTGCTTAGTGAAACTTTTTCTCTCATCTGGAGAACAAGTGGCTAAATTCTCATTAAAACACTCAAAATCTGCATAGATGACGAAAGGTACTCGCATACTTCTATTTATGTTCTTGAATTTGACGGACATAGGAAAATCCTCCTCCTCCCCCTTATCATTCTTCAACTTAACAATAGGCATCTCAACCCTGACTTCTTCATTATTTGAACAGTATTCCGTGTGTTTTTCTAGTAAGGTCTCTGATTGGAAAGAGTTGAGACATCTTAGACAAAATAAACGTGTGTGTTGATGTTTATTAACCTGAGAAGATAGTAGTCTGCTCATGTTTTTTATCCAACAGTAGTGATTTGTTTCGTCGTTGGATATTAATAGTAAGTTGACTACATTGACTTCATCTTTCTTACTTATCCTCAGTGGGTATACTTTACCTTCGTATCCAAAGACGTTAATCTTATAGGGGTTTTGCCTTTCGAACTTATCAATCTGTTTCAAAGAAACGGGGAACTCTATACGCGACCAGTCAAATTTCTCTGAGTTATCCCTCATCTGCTTGTTAAGTCTTTCAGGATGTATTTCCCTAGGAAACACAGCTGAGGTTACCGCCCACTTGAAACATTCATTATCATGCATATTATTAACGTTGATAATTGCCTTCTTGAGGGCTAGCTCCGATGGAAGTTCTATATAGGAACTTCCAAAAATGGGTTCGAATGGAACTATGTGAATGTCTAAGTATTCCACGTGATCAAACTGCCAGCCAGAACCTTGGTTTTGGAATTGTGCAACCTTTTCTAGTAGATAGCTTGTCATTGTGTTGAATAATTCAGAGACATCAGTTGATTCTGTTATTACTTCCGGTGATACTGTATGAAAGTAACCTGAATTTTCATCAACCTCACCAGTAGCAGGGTTTTCTTTGATGAACTTACAGGTAAAGATGAATTTATACTTAATCGGCTTCTTCTGCTTATTAATAAGTTCAAGGACCTTGGGTTTGGTATTAGCTATGAATATGTTAGGACCATATCCTTTCTGCCCATCTACCCTGTATGTTTTCAGGTAACCCTTCAACGCTTCTTCGCTTTGTTTAGGTGTGAATCTCTCTATTCTCTCGAAAATGCGATTTACCTTCTTCTTCAGAGCGTCGACTTTTTTATTCGCCGTTTTTTTTATAGGCTCGGGTATGTAGGATAAAATCCAATCAGCGAATTTATTGATCTTCTTCTTCACTGGTTCTTCAGCTCTACTTGCTAGAGCTTTGAGTTGGTGAACATGGGAATTTCTAGTTGGTTGAATAGGTCTGAGAATGGGAACATTAATCTCAGGTATCGATTCATATAGTGCAACCTTGGGTACACCCTTGGGTGCTGGTGAAGAAGAAGTTTGTGAGTGAGAGGGGGGTAGAGGAGGGAGTAGTAGTGGTGGAGTAGGTGGTGATGGTAGGTTGGTATTGGGACTAACAAATCTTACCGGACGGGGTGCCCTAACGAATTGTATTGGGCGGTATGTGCGCGGCTTCGGTCTCTTTTCCTCGTTTAAGGCTTCGATTAGCTCAGCTTTACGCATTCGAGAATAATATTTGATGCCTTTCTCCTTAGCGAGGGCTTTCAGCTGTTT
>JAOEJH020112675.1:0-15262 GCA_025448215.2 Palythoa grandis
AGGGTTTTCCAAGAATTCCAGGGATATCCAGGGCCTCAAAAAAATTCCAGGACATTTCCAGGAGTTTCCAGGGATATCCAGGGCCTCAAAAAAATTCCAGGGTTTTCCAGGAATTCCAGGGCCGGTAAGAACCCTGTTAAATTGACTCAAACAAAATATCGGGACACTTACGACTACAAATCAACTTGTATGTGGTGGGCTCAAATGCAAAATCGGCTCGTGTGAGGTGGAGACTTAACTTTCGACAAATACCGCCAAATTATTACTTCTAGCTATTAGCTGTAGTATATCAGTACAGTAGAAGTTAAGTATATTAGTACAGTAAAAAATCAAATACTTGCAAATACTGAACCGAAATGTCTATATCTGTTCCTATCGTCAATTTATTTCTATTGTCAGAGTTTTTTCCTCTTACTCATTTTATTTCAACGTGACAGTGACCGACACGAAAGCTTAAATTACTTCGGCCACTATGGAGATGATCTCCAGCAATAAATTATACTGTTTTTGATATGTTGTGGTCTATTCAAATTTACTTTACTCTCTATTACTATAAACTTTAAATAGTGCAAAAAGGAATTGAATTCAATTAAATTTAATCGAATTTATCTGAATTGAATCGGATTGAATTAATTTGAATTGAATCGAATTGAATTAATTTGAATTGAATCGAATTGAATTCGTTTGAATTGAATTGGATTGGATTGGAAGGCAAATGTGCATTCAACTGTAATCACAACATTAACTTCAATAATCGGGATACCGTGTTTGCTCTTTAACATTGTTCTAGTACAAGTTGTAAGAAAACTGGGAAAATAATATAGCCACATGCTATCTCAACATTCTGTAGCTGTCAAGTTGTAGGCGTAGAGGTATATAATACCTCAAACCACGCAACAAAGACACCTTCTATTAGGTTGTATGAAGGCTGGAAGGTTAGTGTAGCCACTTGTCATCTCTCTGAGTGTAGCTCCAACCACGCTACAAAGATACCCTCCATCAGATTGCATGGAGGATGAAGGGTTACTGTAGCCACTTATCATCTATCTCAGTGTAGTTCCAACCATGCTACAAAGATACCCTCAATCAGGTTGTATGGAGGATGAAGGGTTACTGTAGCCACTTGTCATCAACCTCGTACCCAGGCTCATTTCACTCCATCGTGAAAGGACCCTGGTTGCGGCTGGTCACGTGCCAAGCTGTGAAAAATATTCCGCAGGGAGGGTGAGTACTGAGAGTAACTTTGTCATCGTGGGAAAAAATACTCCCTAGGGAAGGGTGCAGACAAACTCGTCGTACCTTGCAGGGGCAAGAATCCAAACGTTCAAAATGTCGAGTTATTACAATAGTCTTCAGTTTCTGTCGTAATTAAAAAATGGTTTGATATCAGACGGACTCACGGAGCTGACTTTAAAGACAAAAAAAGTCATTTATCTAGAAAGTTTATTATTAAAAAGGGATCTTTTGGCGGTTCTCCCGACGGGTTACGGCAAATCGTTTCTTTATCAAATTTTACCGGCACTCATTCGAGAAAAAGATCAATCGTCGTCGATAGTATTTGTTATCTGTTCCCTTAATTCAATAATTCGTGACCAGCTAGATAAGTGTAGGAAGAGGAGAGTGAAAGCTGCTGTCCTTGGTGTAAAGAAAATGGAAGACGAAGATGGCAATGTTTTCTTTCAACCCGGGTGGCAAGGAAGCCGCTCGGAAATATGAGACTGTCCTTTGCCATCCAGAAGCCTTCCTAACAGCTAAAGAAGGACTGGAGATTTTCCACAGTGAAATTTATCGTTCTGCCGTGAAAGCTGTTGTTGTGGACGAGGCACACTGCATCCTCGAGTGGTGAATGAATTTATAAATTTCTGTCCTTCTTTGGCCGAAAGGAATTTATTATTCAATCTCGCTCGGTTTAAGTTACCTTACTTTAAATCCACAATTTACGATCTTTTGGTCTTTTGATTCATCTATACCTGATCTTCGGTTTTGCTGATTTACCTCGTGAACTTTTTGTTAAGAGTGACGCATTGCGTGCTTTAAAAATGTTTTTGCAGTGATCAGGATCTATCACTTTACTACAAACCCGACAACAATCTGAATGACCACTAAAAAAAATTTTTGGCGTATGCTTTGTTGCCGTTGAACCAGACATTTTTGCTGTGAACACGCGGTTGGGCGGAACACAGTAACTTCTAACACCCATAGACATATCATAACTGTTACAGTGACATTTTCTGCTTTGGCACCCCACCCTGGTGTCTGCAATTTTTTACCACGCGGATTCCGCGTGGGACGTGACCAGCCGCAACCAGGGTCCTTTCACGGTGGAGTGAAATGAGCCTGGGTACGAGGTTGACTCGCTCGGCCATAAACTTTTAATCGAGTGATTAATATATGCATTAAACTATAAATTTACAAGAGAAAAACTTTCTTTTATATTTCACAACCCAGGCTCGAACTCTCGACTACTCGTCTCGCAATTATTACGTGCGGGAAGAAAAATATAAAAACGGCTTTCAGAAAATAATTTCTAACTATAAACGAAAGAAGAAAAGGAGAATAAAAGGGGTAAAAAGCAAAAAGGGCAAAAAAATTTTGGTTGGTCTCTGTGGGATTCGATCTTCGAACAGCTCGCCGCATGCTCCGATTAACAATCACAAGAGCCACAAGAGTCCAGCCTGGTCGGCCTGTGGTAAAACTTATGTAAATTCATCCATGGGGTGGCTCACAGGGCCTTTGATCAAATTTAGCCGGCATAGTGTGGACGCCGGGGCCTAAAGGTGATATTACACGAGGCACTTTTTCGTGCAACTTGTTTTGCGTTGTGAGACGAGTTGCACGAGCCGTTGCAAGCTGCGTTACACGGTGAAAACTGAAATGGCTCCTGCAACTTGAAATTAGTAGCTAAATCCATTGCGATTAGCAGAACTGGATTTTACTTTCAGCAACGGTATCTTCAACTTGTCTCGCGACGATTTTAGCCATTCCTTGGGGTGTTACACGCTGTGATGGCTCGTGCAACTCGTCTTGCAGGTGGCGTTGCGAAACAAGTTGCACAAGAAACAGACCTCGTGTGACATCAGCTTAATATTAGAAAGTCAAGAGTGAAGGTTCTCTTACAGTATTTGACATCAGTTCTTGGTTATCAAGGGAAGCTATACATTGCGCCCATTAATCCCTCCTTCTTTCAATGCAACTTTTAAATGAATTTAAAACTACAGCTATACACATCAGTCGCTTTTGTCTTCGGCACCATTGTTACCTCCTAGGTTTTCCTCCCCTCCTGTCTGCTAGGGAAATGGCCTGGGGACGAGGTTAATCGGACCTCCAAGGAATTGCATGCCAATCTGAGCACTTTTGTTATTGTGAAAGAAATACTTAGTCGTCTCAAACTTGTTTTTCTCAGAATTAAGAAAAAACTTCTGAGTCCCTAATGGGAAGTGAACCCATGACCCTCTGATTAGCGGTCAGACGCTCTACCCACTGAGATACAGAAACTCAAGTGATGAACGAGTCACTTAACTTGGTTATTGTAGATGGCACACTTCTTTCATTGTATTTATTCCAAGCTACAAAATTTACACATCATTTATTAACTTATCAATTGCGTATGGATATAATGAGCTCAGCAGTTAGCAGGACATATACCCTGTATGCCATCTACAAGAACTAAGTTAAGTTACCACGTTCCTGTAGCTCAGTGGGTAGAGCGTCTGACCGGTAATCAGAGGGTCATGAATTCGATTCCCGTTAGGGACTCAGAAGTTTGTTTTTTTATTCCACATTACATTATTTTTAATCGGTATCATTTCAACACCTTTCAAAAGATATCAAAACCACTGTACACAGGTTGGTACCAACGTGAGGGATGGTCTGACTACAGCAGGTCTGCCTATAAAACCCCTTTCAAACGCCGTGCTACAATTGTGCTCAGGTCACTCGAACTTGGCAAATTCGACTTTTTGCACGACTTTAGTACGGCGTCTGAAACCAACTCGCACCAAAGTCGTGTAGCACGGCAAGTTCACATGTGTTCAGATGCCGTGCTACAGTGGTGACAAAAATGTGCTGAACTCTCTGCATATTTTGTCCTTTTTTGTCAGCCATTTTGGATTACCGGGTTCAGTCTTGTTCAGTTTCCAAGACCACCCACTTTCTGCGGGCTGGCAACAAGACTGTGCCGACCTAAGTTCGACTCATACTCGGATTCTGAAACCATTTCGAGTCGAAGTCATGCTGCAGTCGAACTACAGTCGAGCTACCTCAGCACAACTGCAGCACGGCGTTTTTAACGGGCCTAAGGCCAAACATTCAATTTAATGCAAATAACTATCTTAGAGAACCTTTAAATTGTATAAGACAGAAGATACTGATTAAAACGCTTACGATTGTTTTCCATATTTTGTTTCACGTACAGTTGTGTATGGAGTAAACACAGGGTTTGGGAAGTTTGCAAATGTCGCTATTGAGCCGGACAAACTGAAGTATGAATATACTTTTAGTAACGGTAGACTATTTTTATGTGAAACTAATTAACTTACCCTCCTTGGTGACATAAGGAGGGGGTAGCGAATGGTCCAATAAAAAAGAAAGTCTCGGCAAAATAGAGTTAGTTCTCGAAATCTCGTCATATTTTTGGCCATTTCTCGAAGTCTCGTATTTTTTGTTACTTTCGTCGTCACGAAGTCTCAAATTTTTTGCGGATATTTCGTATCGTAAAGTCTCGGTCTC
Source organism: Palythoa grandis (assembly GCA_025448215.2). Lineage (NCBI taxonomy): Eukaryota > Metazoa > Cnidaria > Anthozoa > Zoantharia > Sphenopidae > Palythoa > Palythoa grandis. Next base: position 4,729 of record JAOEJH020112675.1, read on the forward strand.
GGATTATTCCTTGATTTCAAAAGTCTCGGGCTCGGATTTTAAAAAGGCCATCTCGGCGTCTCGGACAGTCTCGGATTTACTGTAATATCTCTAATATCAGTTGTTACATATTGAAAACAGACGCAAGACAAGGATGTGATTCTTCTAATCTAATTTCATCACTCCTATTTCTCATGAAAACAGAATGCAACACAAAGGTATGCACGCGGTATGCTTCGACAGATGCTAAGTAGCAAAAACGGGCCGCGGTCATACATCTTGGAAAACCCTGCAAAAGTCCTGGGATTCTACAATGCAAAATCCAGACCTTGAAAATTTTTGAAATATCGGATATTTAAAAGATATTTGATGAACGCGCATTAGATATGAAGTGACGATAGCCGACGAGGGGCGAAGCGCCGAGTGTATACTATTTTCACCTTATATCCAACAAGACGTTAGTGGAATAATTGTTTTATTAGATTTCATTCAATTCTGAAGAATTTGATACCTAGAAATTATAGCCAAATTCTGCTTCACTTTTACAAAACGACCGGAAAATGATGTTTCCATATAAGGTCATACGGTATGTGACCTGATAATCGAGATTGAGTGAACCAATCAGAACGCTAGAAACGAGGCTGAACATCTAATAATAAGAATATCTTTGAAAAGTCCTGAAAAATCAAAACATCTAACAAAACGTGACAAAATGTTAAAAATGTAGTTTGTAAAAGTGATATAGAAGAATTGAATGTTTACATGTTAAGCGGTTCTGGAAATGTTCGAGGAATGTGTTGGCTTTTACCTGTACACTTCTGTGGCCAAAGTGGTGAGATGTGTGTGTGTTTTTTTATAAACACTTCGTATCAGAAGTATTCTGATAAGGGTATCAACAAAACTTAAAAGTCGCCAGCATCAGTTGTGGCTTAAATCCACATCAAAACAATAAAATACAATGAAAAATTAGAGAGGAGAGGATTCAACCGTAAAAGCGATATCAGTCGCGTTCTCATTGTACGGATTGCCATCTAAGAGACATCCCTAGTTACCATGACCCCGAAGATTTTCTCTAATGGTGGCCCCTCCCCTCCCCACAGTGGCGGATCCAGTGGGACACCTTTTGAGTTGAAGCCAATTTTTTTTTCGAATCCTTGAGTGGTATTTCTTGAACAATGGACTTGTCTTTTATAAACACTGAAAGACTGTCAAAAACTAATTAAACGTTTTCAAGGGGAGCATTCCGCCGAAATCACCTCCCCCCATCCCCCCTGAAAAGCTTGTGCCTATAGTTCCAGACCAAATTTGTTTTACATATGGTGTCCGTCCTTTTAAAATTTCTATAGCCGCGCTGGCCCTGTAGAATTATATTATAGATCCAGCAAACTGCAGAAGGTTTAAAATAATATTTTCTGTAGTCCTAAAATCGGTATTTAAATTTGTGCTGGTACATAAATCCTTTTCTTAACTGTTTTATATTTTACATGTGCTGACAGGATTTTCCTTTTAACAGAATTCTTCAGGAGAACTTGATTGTATCCCATGCTGCTGGTAAGGAATCAAAATTTGTCTGTTTGCACGACTGATAATTTAACAAAGGTTTGCTGTTTAAACTTTACTGATGCACGGATAGCGATTAAATTTTGTGAAAGCAAAACATGCAACACGAAACGAAAACAGATGGTGTAAAATGATTCTTAACGCATTTTGACGTCATTCGTGCATCACGTTACAGTATAGATAATGATTAATTTAAGTCTATTTGCTCTATATGAATAAAAAGGAAGTCAAGAATTGTAGTAAAAAAGAGACTGTGCAACTGTTTAACTTCATCTACGATCTATACCGCATTCATTTAATTTCTTAACCAATCAGAGCATACATGATATACTAAAAGCAATAAAACAGTGTCGCGCATGCTCTACCGAGTTTTAGAAACATGCTGTGACGTTAGAGAACACGAAGGAATTGTGGAGGGAAAACAAGGCGAAGCCAAGTTTTCTCTCTGCTTTTTGAGAGTTCTTCTACATCATAACATGTTTCTAAAACTCAATAGAAACACGCGCAACGCTGTTTTATTGCTTTTAGAAAGTAGTTTGCAAAATTAATGTTTATCGATTTGACTGTTTTCAAAGTTTCGCTTTTGCGCCTAAGCCAATCAGAGGGCGCACTTTATCGTATCTATTTTCTAACATAATTATTATATATAAAAGTTCCAATTAACCATATGTCTTTATGTGATATTGTGTTCAGTTAAGGCAAACACAAGGTGCTTAAAGGTATAACGGACCTGTATCATATATAATAGGGTAAACGCTCCTGCTATAGTATATTTCTAGAATTAACAGTCATTGAACATATAGATGATCAAATAATGAAGATTTTAAAAACTCTTTACCAGGTGTCGGAGACCCCCTTCCTCCAGAAAAAACCCGGATGTTGATGGCCCTGAGAATCAACATTTTAGCAAAAGGGTTCAGGTAAAGGAGCTTTACTTGTTTTTAGTGTTGTCCACCAAATGGTTTTAGGTAAAAATAATTCACAGTTAACTGAAGAACTCAATTCTTAGGCCAGAGCCATCAGAATATATAGGCGGCTTTCTGCTGATGTAATGTTTACAAACAAACATCTCAAAGACATTAAACAAGAAACCTTTGTCAGTCACTGCCAATCAAGGGCTGATAGACTCATTATAATAACAATAACTAAAACTCTCCTATAGGGCTCGTTCTGCCCCCAGATTTTGGCTGTAAAAATATAGTCAAAGATATTTTTAACAAGTTTTGGCCACCAGTGAGTTTTGGATGAGGAATTTGAGCAGCATCATTTGAGTCCATACAAGTAACTGATACTTTCTACCTATATCCGTCAAATCCAATTTTATGTAGTTCTACTTTTAAAGTCCTATTTTTCTTTAAAACTCTTGCACCCCTCCTAGATCCACCAAGAAGAAATTTGGTGCTGCCCAAATTAAAACTGTACAGATAGATTTAAAGTTTTTGTACAAGACAACTTACACGAGTTAAAATCAGACTTTGTTATATGATGAGAAGCTTCTATATATGGGAGAATATTTCCTGACGTCATTGTTTACATTCTGCTCCATTAGCATACATCGTTAGCCCACGAAAGAACAAAGATAAACAACAAAGTTTTGACTTTAAACCTTAAGAAAGCTTGTCAAATGAAATGAGCAACCGAACTTTCGGTTCAATGTGTGTTGTAAGAAGAAATCGCTATGCAAAAAACTGCAAAACGATAATAAGCCATACATTCTTTGTAAAATTTTCAATCTTTAAAACCACATCACGGAAACAATACTCTGCATATCGATCTCATATTTTCAGACAAAGTTTGTTTTGCAGAACCATTTCATCAGTCAGGAACTTTGGTTTTGTAGCTGAATTAGAAAGAAGAGTGCATATGCTAATGAGGCAAAAAGATGTAAACAAACACCCGCCTATAGCTTAGTTGTTTTATTTTACACACAAAGCGATTATTCCACTGTTTATTTTTTTCATATTAATTTTTTTCATTGAATTTTGAAACGCACGACTTTCTCCAAACTTACAATTGCTCCACAAAGTAATGAATTCCTTAGGAAATACCTATTGATACTTTAATTTATGTGTTTACCACAGGAAATGTGATACTATGTATTTTGAACCAATCAAAAGAAAGGTAAAACAGTCGCCAACCTTAGTTCAACCAATTAGAAGCCTTGTTAGAAACCTATTGCGGTACAAAAAGAAAAAAATTGACATTTTAACTGTATATTCTCTGTTCTTTACAGTGGCATTTCCTTAAAGACATTAAACCAATATGTCGACGCATTCAATGGTAACTTGATTTTTAGTTTAGTTACTTATTTGTCCGTTCTGTCATAGCTATATTTGATCCTGTCATATAAAGAGATTATTACATATTAAGAGCTTGATATCGTTTTTGTTCACGAGTTTTTGGTATCATATCACGAACGAGCGAGTTGCAACAACAAGCTCTTAACATTTTATGATTTGTTTATTACACAATTTAGGGTAGATGAAACAACACAGTGATTTCATTTGGCCGTTAGTGCATTATTCTGGTTGTTTTTCGCCTTTATGACTTAAAAAAGTCTTTGATGCAAGAAATTTGAATATCAGCTTCCTAATTAACATATAGAACAGCCTACACCGTGCTCTGTACAGTAATAAAGCACTTGGGAAGTGACGAGGACTCGAGAAAAGTGTTGAGTGAAAACGAGGCGTAGCCGACGCTTGCAGTATTTTTTTCACTTTCCCAGTCAAAGACGCCATTTTGTTTTCCTTGAAAAAAGTAATAGTTGTCATGGTAACTATCACTCTATACTCTGATAAAGCACGGTTTTTGACCAATCAGAGCGAGTGTTATATGAAATCCATATTATAAAATCAAATAAGCTGCGATTTTGAAGCTATGTTTCATGTTTAAGTAAAAAAAGGTGGGAAACGTGCGTCGCGAAACTAGTGACACAATAATACAAACAATGTGATTGGCTGAAAGTATTGATTTCATTGGACCATTTTACCGTGAAGTGATATCATATTATTACCTCACTGATATGGTTTTTCTTCACGGCTGTATCTCATGGATATCTTCCCTAAATGTGTAATAAATTTACATATACAATGCAACACATGAAGAAATGCAGCAAAACCAGCAGCTCATTAGTAGGAGGGTGCAAACAATCTGGGCAAAGTAAAAAAAAAAACACCAAGTCGATTAACTAAACACGGATAAGAATCAATAATGGTAGCGGGTGGACCGTTTGGTTTTACTGGCATGTTGGAATTGAATTCAGTGTCACGGGAAACAACTCCAGCAAGAAGTCAGAGCGGGATTTGAGTCCAGATCAGCCACGTGCAAATCCAGTGGTCGAACCACTGAGCCTCTGTGCCTTTTTTTGAAATAGCTTTTTCATTTCTTTGTTTTTTCAATTTGAGCAATTTAATTATATCAAAATCCTTCACTTAAAACTTTTCGCGCAACATTTGAATTAAACCAACAAGATAATTATGTCTTTAGTCCTAAACAAACTACAAAATAATACACAAAGCTTCAGCTTTAATTATCACAGGCAGCTTAACAATATTAAAACCCTAAGCCTCTTAAGCTAAGTGTTTGGTCACGTTAATAAGTAGTTGTTGTTTTTGCAGTTTAGCTTTTTCTACTGCTATGTTTAGTTGAAGGTGATTTAGGGGCGAAGTGTCATAATTGGACATGGGCTGTAAGGTTTTAGTGGGGAAGGGACGCCATCACTCGCAAATACGGACTGCCTTTAGCCACGTCGAAACCCTGGTAATTTGTGGATATTAATCAGGGAATTATAGATTCTGGTGAGAATCTGGGAAAAATCAAGGAATTTAGTTTTCATAGAATTATGGGAATCCGGGAACTGATTAGTCAGCAGTTTGGGACAAAGTAGCCGGTGGCTGCCTTCTTACGAAACTTCTAAATTTTTCTCAGAATAGCTAGAAAGTTTTTTATTAAAAAAAATTGTTTGCATGCTTGTTTTATGGCTGAGGAGTACTCTTTTTCATTCTATCCTATATTTCTTTTAGATTATTGGTTAATTCCTTCAAGTCATACTCCAGCTCTAACTTATTAAATGTTCAACACAGCTTCCTGCCTCCCGTGGGTCCCAGAGAAGGGAACCGTTGGCGCCAGTGGGGATTTAGCTCCGTTAGCTCATCTTGCAACAGGACTTATGGGTATAGGGAAGATGTGGAGCCCAGAAACTGGATTCTCTGACGCTGAAACGGTACAGTGCTTAGATATCTGCGGTTTCTTGGAACGATTACTAACATATAAACGATATAAAAAATACTTTTTGTAGATATCACAAGTTATGATGATGGTAATAGGATGGTTATGATTTTGATCTGACGCTGATGATGATGATGACGATGACGATGATGATGATGGTGGTGGTAGTGGTGGTGGTGATGATAATGATGATGTTGGTGGTGGTGGTGGTGATGATGATGTTGTTGTTGTTGTTGTTGGTGGTGATGATGATGGTGGTGTTAGTGGTGGTGGTGATGATAATGATGATGTTGGTGGTGGTGATGATGGTGATGATGATGATGGTGATGATGATGATGGTGGTGGTGGTAGTGGTGGTGGTGATGATAATGATGTTGGTGGTGGTGATGATGATGATGATGATGATGGTAGTGGTGGTGATAATGATGATGGTAATGATGATGATGATGATGATGATGATGGTGGTGGTAGTGGTGGTGGTGATGATAATGATGATGGTGGTGGTGTTGGTGATGATGATGGTGGTGGTGATGATGATGTTAATGGTGATGATGATGATGATGATGGTGGGAGTGATGAATGTGATCGAATGATAATGAGGAGAATGAGAACAAGAATGGTGGTACTTGTGATAGAATACCGAGAGACTAGGGCGATAGTAGTGATGATAATGATGATGTTGGTGGTGGTGATGATGGTGATGATGATGATGATGATGATGATGGTGGTGGTAGTGGTGGTGGTGATGATAATGATGATGATGGTGGTGGTGGTGATGATGATGGTCGTGGTGATGATGATGGTAATGGTGATGATGATGGTGTTGGTGGTGATGATGGTAATGGTGATGATGATGATGATGATGATGATGATGGTGGGAGTGATGAATGTGATCGAATAATAATGAGGAGAATGAGAACAAGAATGGTGGTACTTGTGATAGAATATCGAGAGACTAGGGCGATAGTATTAAAGTCTTACATGAGAAGATCGACACAATGGTCTAATCAATGGCAGGAGCACCTTCTCAAATATCTTTTTGGGAAGGAATTGGTTTCCCATTTTTCCAGTCGTTGGCTAATCTTTAATTGCTCGACAGGAAACCGCAGTACCCAGAGAAATAACCTGAGAGTCAGTCCTTGGTTATTTTAAGATCCTATGGTCTCTCCAGGAATCGAACCCGGGCCATCCTCACAGCTTACTGCATGGCACTTTACTACCTGAGCTAACCAGACAGCGAGTAACACGGCTTTCAGATTAAAACGTTTTACCAAATCATCACAAGATTGTGAATAAATTTTTATCACCGCGGGAAATTTTAAGAAAGCTGAGGTTTTGAGCGTTAGCCCTTCGTTGGAGCAGTTGTATTTCTTCGTATTGCTCCAACAAAGGGCAAACTCTTGAAACTTTAGCTTTCTTAAAACATCCTACGGTGATGAAAACTTTTTCACAATCTCATGTTGATTTAGTTAAACATTTTACTTACTCACCGATGCATTCAGTAGTTTTTTTTAAAAAAAATTATCATCCGACGTGAATTGTGGAATCAAGTTGTTACATACCCTTGTGTGATGTGTAACCAAACGCTTCTTGGTATACAGGTCCTGAAAACCCATGGACTGGAACCAATATCCTTGCAGCCTAAAGAGGTAGGGCGGTGTATTGTGTAACATTTTCGCTGTCTATGTAGCCATTGCATAGTTGTGATTCGGGTTGAATTAATGAAAGGTAGTTTATTTGTTATTGAATATAGGAAACTTTTCCATCCCAGCACCTTGCACCTTTTTGAGAGCTGTTTAACTGATGATAAAGTTTTGGCTTTCAAGTTATTTCGTTCAAAGCAAAACGACAAGAATTCCGCTTATAGACATACAAAGTTGCAACTGTAGTTTTTCTTCTTGAGCAAGACCAGAAAGCCTTTGTTTTAATAGAGTTTGAACTAGAATTTGATGGCAAAGATGGTAACGAAGATTAATTTAATTTGGTTTGCCTTGAAGACGAAATGTGTTACTTTAGTCTTTTAAATAATTCTCTTGAAAAGAAAATAAGTAGGTTTTATGTGTATCACAGGGACTTTCCCTAATAAACGGAACTCAGTTAATCACATCAATTGGAGCGGAAGGTAAGTTTGCATTTAAGGACCTACTCATTTCACTGTGATAATTAATCTTTGTTAATATTTTTTCGCTTTATTGGCGTATAGTTTCTAATAAAGAATGATAAAAACGGCTTACAAAATAGGCATCTTTTCAAAATATGAGGCAAATATGTCAAATAATCTTCCTGGGAAAAATTAATCCCTTTTCGATTTTAGCGAATTGTATCGCACAACCAAAAAAAATTCTGTACGTTCCTCTTTGGCGCCATTTTTCCCGCCCTCTTCTGTAAAAGGCAATCAACGTCATTCCTAACTTGTATTAGGCAAAATGTTATTTCTTCTCTTCTCTTTACTTTTTTTGTAGCCACATTCACATGCATTTTCTCTGCTGGCGTTACGACCATTCAGAAAACGTGCTAACTTTTTCTAACACAAGTTAATTTTAGCCTTAGTGAGAGCAAAGAACGTGGCCAAAAATGCAGATGTTGTTGCTGCAATGACGTCAGAAGCACTAAAGGGAACCGCAAGAGCTTTTGACAAAGGTAATCGTTATTCGACTTTTAAAATTTTATTACTACTGTTATTGTCGCTATTGCTACTGTCAATGACATTGTCGTTTCCGTTGTTGTTATTGTCAGTGTCATTGACAATGCCGTTGACATTGTCAATGCCGTTGTCATTGTTATTGATGTTATCATTACCTCTGATGCTGTCACAGTTTTTTTTGGATCATTGGCTTTGTCACTGTTGATGCCATTGTTGTTTTTGTTTTCGTTCTTATTGTCACTGTCACTGTCATTGGCGTCATTGTCAATGTTGTTGTCACTGTCATTGCTGTTGTCATTACCGCTGATGTTGTCACTGTTGTTGTTGTTGTTTTGTCATCGTCACTGTTAATGTCACTGTCGTTTTTTTGTCGTTGTTATTGTCAGTGTTACTGTTTTTGTTAATTGCTTTATTGATGAATTTTTGCTTGGAAATAAATTAATCAGTTGTCCGAGAAATCGCCTTGAAATGCCCTTGATTTGTACGTCCAACTTTTTCTACGAACCCTGTGTATTTTATTTTTTTGTCTGTAAATTTTTATTTCATTAGAAGTGTTATCTCCTTTTTCAGATGTCCACGCTGTGCGGCCTCACAAAGGACAAAATATGGTTGCTCAAAGACTTCGTGCTCTGCTCAACAGGGACGATCAACCGTCTAAAATTGCAGGTGAGCAACTTATTTTAGGAACCTAATTCTTGCCGACATCGTTTCCAGGCTTGCATCACATCGTGAGGATTAGCCAAATCTTAAATGAAAGGATCCTGGCTAATTTTGCCAGCTGCCTCCCTTCCAGGAAAAGTGATCATCATCATCATCATCATCATCATCATCATCATCATTATCATCATCATCATTATCATCAACAACAACAACATCTATTGTGATGGATTATGCACCGCGGTATAAGCAATGACGTTATGTTACGATCTTCGCGGTTATAGACACATCTTAAGCAATTGCGAAAGAGAAGCCGTAACATAACGTTATCATCGACATCATCAACATCATCATCAACATCATCCTCGTCAACATCATCATCATCATCATCAACATCATCATCATCAGCACTACCGCATTCTTCACTCCTTGGTGGATCTGAGTATAGGTAATTGATTGTATCCTTCCAGCGGACTCGATTTTGAGCCCACTTTTCCTGTCAGTTCCCGGACAATAACCTCCTTTCCGCAGTTCCGCTTCCACGCCTCGCCATTAGGTATGTCTTTTCCTTCCCCGATCCGTTTGCCAGGTGGATTCCATTTGTCTCTTCACGTGCCCATTTGGCTTTCGCAGTGTATGACCTGTCCATGACCATTTTCTCATCTGGTTCCTGATATGTCACATTCAGGAAATCTTCATTCCTAATCTTTTCCTGCCACCGTATCTTAAGGATCCTTCTTAAATATATGCTTATAAACTCTTTAACTTGAAAATGTATCTTGCTACCGTGGAAAACTCTTGGAATTTCGTGTTCATCAATCAATGTGAACCATATAAAATGATAATAAGATTGCTAATAATGAAACAAGACCTCTTTCATAACTGGCGGTCACTTTAATATTCTATTATTGGTATTTTAATTAGCCTCACTAGCCTCGTTCTTGAGTTAAAAAATTAAAAGAATATGTTACCCAAACGACGCTACCGAAGCTAATTTATAATTAACAGATACTTTTAATGTTTTGAAAGTTCTCAATTATAAATTGGCTTACGGCTCGTCCATTTTTGAAAACATTCAAAGCGTCACTCATACCTATTAACTCGAATTGTACTCGAGATGTTGCTATTTCTTATGCGAATTTATTTTGTGGACAGAAAGTCACCGTTTTTGTGGCCGCGTACAAGATGCGTATAGTCTTCGTTGCTCCCCGCAGGTGAGATTATTCTGCTGCGTAATACTAAGGAGTTTTTAGTTTGTCTTAATTTCATTGATTGATCGATCTTGATTAAGTAATGAAGTAGAAAAGCTCCCATTGTTCCTGTCCCTGGATATTTTGCTTTTCTCGCACCAGAATATTTGAACTTTTATACTGATTAAGAATATATCAATCTGTGCACAACATATTTTTGTAATAAAATTTAGTGTAACTTTATTTTAAATCTTTCTTTTGTGCTGCAATAATCCAT
>JAOEJH020113397.1:0-21855 GCA_025448215.2 Palythoa grandis
ACTGCGTCTCGGGTTTTCACTGATCTGCTCTCGAATTCTCCCAAACGTTTGCCTCGGTTTTCACCGCCTATGAAGGCACGGAAAACATGTTTTATTTCTTAACTGAAAAACGTTATTCATTTTTGGTTTATATGAGTTAAAAAGTATTAGCGTAAGAGCAGGAGTCAAAACCAGTATACATATTTAACCTTTAAATAATCTTGGAACAGAGACAATTTTCAAGGAAAACTTTGATCACCTTTCAAAATAAAAACAGTAAACATCATTAAACCGACAAACCACAGGCTCATGACAACCGGTTTCTGAATTTAAACAAACAGGAAGTCACAACCATACACACATCAGATCGGAAACGATGCGGAAGACAATTGAGTGAGCACTCGTAGATGCTCATATCTAACTAACTCTTTTGAAGCCAAATAAAGTGCACTCATAGAATTGCCACTGATATGAAGACAAGGACCTGACTGAACAAGTACTGATTATGCAGCATCATTTTTTCCCCGTACAAATTTTAAAGTTAACCATTTGTTTTTATTGCTACACTAGCGATGATGATAAGCATCTCAAAAGAATCATCCAATATAGTTTTAAAAGTTTCCTCTCCAAATCACTTGATGAAGAAAGAGTTATAACCATCGACCTCCATTTTATTAAAAGGCACATCTCCTATACTTTTAGACCCTTGGACACTGTCATAGTAGTTAAATAAGTAATATAAAATTCTTTTACAGCAAAACATTGGGCGTTCAAAACCTAACACTGTACGTGTTTTGGTAGTTCATACTTCCAAGCCAAAACACTTTTTTTAATAAGAACCAGTAAAAATTTTGCTCAGGCTCAATGTTCGTATTTTTTATAGCAATTTGAGGCTCAAAATGTTCTTATTTTGTTCTTGAGTCGTTTTGGACGGAATTACTGCACGATAGATAATTTCAATACATTTAGTGACCGAGTACAAATTTTGAAGGAGATACGACAATATATGTATATTGTACGGCACAGTATTGGTTACAGTTGGAGTTTATTAGTATTAAAATAAGTAAGTGCGATTGCTTGCTGCGTTTCACCATTGTTATTAAAGTTATTTTTTTTTCTTAACATTTTTATTTCAGCCTCAGATTGTTCTGAATTTGTTCTTATTTTTCAGGCGATTTGAGCCTCATCGTTCTTATTAAGTTTGTTCTTACTAAAAAAACAGTGTAATAAATTAACTCAGTAACTGGACTGCATTGAGCTCATTTCTGTTATTATGCTAAGGAAAGTAAGGCTCTTTCTATGCCCTGAACACTATAAGTGAATAAGTAAATACACTTTATTCAATGAGGATTGCATCATTACTATGTACAAAGTACCAGTATTCTCCCTGATGGTCCTCCAAGGCCAGACTGGTTATTATCTTGCTACAGGTACAAAGTGACATCTTTTCTTGAACTATATCTTAAGTTTAGATCTCTCTCAGAGAGATCGCATTTGCCAAGGCATCTGTTTCAAGCATTTATCAATTGAACTGTAAAATTCTATAGTTATTTTGTTTATAGATATAACTGAAAGAGATATCAAACAAATGTATAGTGATATTATACACTCTGATGCATGTGTTTGATCTAAAATGTTTTACTGAGTTTTCATTCAATCATATCACGTCTAACATCGAGGAGGTCCAACATTACGGCACACCCAAATTCTTAATAAACATGTTCTCTACACTTTGTTCCACATGGTAAAATCTCATTCAGCAATGTTAAGACCTTGGCCCTAATCCTATGACCTCGCGATCTCATTCATCTGTTCACGATGCTTATAAAAGGTTTGTTATTATTTTTATTTGTGTCTTTTGTCAGTTTTAAAAGGTTTGTTTTGGTTTTTTCCCAAAAAGCTTGCAAAAATGAAGTTCCATTTCTAAAAATTTCAAGGAAGGTCCTTAGAAGTACTTTGTGAATATTCATCTTTGTTGAAAAGTTTGAAATAGTCGAATCTTTAATTCAGCTGGAATCTCACTTTAAGTTTTTGGGAGAAATAACTGCAAAATACATTAGTCCATTTGTCATCCAGCACCCGTCACATGCCTCGAATATATGCAAACAATTATTTCAACATGCAGTTTTTATTATTATTAGTTTTGTTCCAGAAAAAAGGCCTTGTTTCAGATAAGAAGAAAATATAGCTGCGCCTCTTTAAATTGATGCAATAGTAAGGATCAGAAAAAAACTTTCAGAAAGGGCTTGATTTTTAATTTCTAATTAGCTAAATATCTTTGTAAATATCTAGCTAAGAATCTAAATATCTAAAAGTCTGGTGAGCAGAAAAACTAAATACAAAAATGGCAGATATAATTCCATGGTGGAAATCATTTTTCTATCCAACATAAACAATTTTAGTAGCAAAAGGTTCGAGATAAAGCCATTCATGACAGTACAAAGTAATATAGCTAATTGATTTTCTTGATATGGAAATTGGTATCGCTTTGTTGATTTTCATTTCACTCTATCAACACTCGATTGAAAAGGTATATTTTTATGATATCTACTTACCCACAGTTTATTGTATTTACATATAACGACATTGTTTCGGCGTTCTTCTTATTAAAACTGAAAAATCTCACTTAGTAACTTCTCTAAATGAGAAAATATCTAGCACATTTAGAAACACTTTTGATTTCAATTTAGTTTATAAGGACTTCATTGTTACAGAAAAAATCTCATTGCATGTAACCACACTTCTCGGCGCAAGGAATCGAGGATGATCTTCGACGTTTTTGTTGAGAGCATTCGAAATAAGACTTTATGTCTCCTTGATCAAACCAATCCACGAGCTATTTTTATATGATCAAAACTCTTTCATTGAACTGAACTTGGTAAATTGTAATCGAGGGTCATCAGTAAATAAATATACAACTAAATATTCGAAGCCGTGAAGTGAAAGCAGTCAAGATCAAGATTTTTGACACTACTCAACTAAAATCTAACAGACAAAAACCAGCAAAGGTTTCGTTCTTGGAAAATGCGACAAAGGTTAAGAAATTATCACCCGTTTCAGTCTTTATATTTACAATCATTTTTCAGGATGACAGTAAGCTCTAACCGGATTGTTTTTCTTTCTTCATTTTTTTTTTGATGTGGAGATCAAAAGCAGGCCTTGAGCAAAATACGGATGTTTTTCTCTGATCTTATCTCAGTTCATTCGTGACGCTTTTTACTAGTTTAATCTTCTTTAGTGAGAAAGAATAGCTAAATTTCCAGATGCTTCAGCATTTGTCACAGTATGAAAACATAATTATTCATTTCGAGTGTTGTTTTTAATAGCTCTTACTAATTAATTCAATCAAATACTACTTTAAAATCAAAACTTGCCCCAATGTTTTCCCACCTATTCTGCCGTCTCTAGAGGCGAAGCACGGACGCAACCACCCTAGCGCTTCCATTTCAAATAGAGATTAACGAGTCAATTTTGCTTGTTTTCCGCCCGTTCAAAACCGGCATTCAAAACTGCGGTTTCTGAATTAAGTTGTTTCTGTTTATTTTGCAAAGTATGACATTAACGAAATTCTTATTAACAAAAAATGCATTTGAAAAAACATTTTAGATTTATGAAGGATGCTGACAAAGCTGTTTCTACTCCTATTACTTAATTAATATCTTCAAATATCGTAAAGTATACAGACCTTTGGGGGATGCTTTCTTGATGCGAAGCTCTTACTCCAGGCTACAAAACGTGCTGAGATGCCTATATTGTCTGGTCTATAGATGTGGGTGGTCGTACTTGAACCTGAAATAAGCAACTGGATTGGTGAATTAAGTTTTAAGCGCATCAAAACTTTTTTTTCCGCTTCATGTAATATATCGTACCGTAATGCAATATGCTCCAACTTTATTCGCTAAGATAATATTCTTGGGAAAAATTACAAGAATTCAAGTATTGAGAGGTACTAAATCAATCAATGGTAACAACTCAATTTATCTGTCTATATAATTGCATTTTCAGATTTTCCTTAGTTTGCATAGTTCGATCAGAATTGAAACTATTACAACTTTAAGATTTTTCCTAGAAACAAATAGGATTTATATTTAGTATTAAAAAATTTAGGCAATCAGTTTTCGCTTTCATATATGCTTCAATGCAAAAACAGCTGAAAATAAAATTGAAATCTCTGATTGCGAAAAGGGAATGAAACCATCATCACCTGCATCTTTTTGGTGCAAAATAATGTTATGAGAAGACTCATTTTCGACAATAAATCTCAGCAGACACATTACTTTGCTCTTAAAAGACTACTAAAGTAAAACAAAATGAGTTTTTGAGTTATCTACTTGACACATACCAACAAAAACATAAAATATACTGTAATATCGAGATAACGGCTTTCCTGGTGTTGCCAATGATTTTTCGTGATTAACGCAGCACGTTCGCAATCTAGTTTGTCCAGGGGGTAAGAATGCAAATGTAACATGTGTAACTCTTATCAAAAACAACTTCCTTCAGCATCGAGTTTGCACTAATTCGGTATTGTTGCATTTCAAGTTACACGCCTTGTCAATATTTTCTGTTGTTTTTCAGGCAAAGTGAACGCCAAGGTAAGCACGCTGGAATATATTTTATCTGACTTCAGCACACGTAAATCATAGAACTTTCATCTAAGCTACTGGCAGCATTTCTATCTGACTGGATCCAGCTGGCAACTGCCTACGGAATTGCTTCTATTAATTTCAAGGTGTGCTCGCTGCGGGAAGGAACATGTGGGTGGATTTTTGACTTGAAATATAAATTCTTTTTATAAGTCACGTTCAATGATTTATGAAATAAGTAATGTTCTTTTTTCGTAACATCTATTTCAGAAAGTAATAAATAGAATGAAACAAGACCAAAAACCTCAGTAATTGATCCCAAGAGAGATTCCATTTTCCCGTTTGTGGTAGTGTCTGTAATTGTATCATATATACTTAGTAAAATCGACTGGTTATGAAGCTCGGTGATTTGCTTTCGTATATGTTTTTATTTTCTTTCTTTGTTTATTGCTCTGTGGCCTTGGCCGTGCACAATTTACAAAAAAGCCTTGTAAATGAGCAATAGCCAAAAATAGCTGGTAGACTAACAAGGTGTGAACCTAGAGCAAAAGATCGTACTCTGACCCTGCACCTAACATGAATTAAAACAGCATTGAAATCTTCTTTGAGGCTTGCCAAGTCTACCATATAACAGTTGTATGCCAGAAACAAAACCGTAAAATAATGTTATCGTTCTATTTCTGTAACTTTTGTATAAATACTTGTAACAACACAAAAAAATGAGACAATACCATCCAATAGAGAAATTGTGTTTGTTTGTTTGTTTGTTTGTTTGTTGCAATGTTAGTAAGTTCCGTACGAAACAAAACTATGAACGAATGATTGTTCATGTCGGGTTAGTGTAGAATAAGTGGGAAGAACTGAACATAAAGAAACTCAGTAGTAGCCATATTGTTGTGTGCAAATCGGTGCTGCTGAAGTCTTTCTCACTGCTGTGCACATTTCACGTCACAAGTATGACCTCAACTCCTAACCAGACCTGAACAAGTAGATCCGGAAAAAAAACGTATCTGCAAAAATTATTTCGATCTTGTTCCAAGCCAGTGGCGGCAATGAATGAGCTGAATAAGGAGTTGAATAGAGCGGTCTGATCTCAACTTCCGTGAGAAAAAAATGCAAAGCAAAAAGATAAGATCAGATCAATGAAATGATATCAGTAGCAAGACCAGAAACATTCTTGTTTAGACTTTATTGATAGAGAAAGTCTTGAATTGACTTAATTAGGATTTGTTTTCCCTCAGCTAAGAAAACACCACCTTTATTCCTTCCGTATATCTTCTTCTGTCAACTCTTTGTCTTAAGACGTTCTATAGCTCACCTGTAAGCAAGGCACGAAAGAAAACGTTACCACCTCGAGCAACTGTGCTTCCGACTGAACCGGAGTCTGTGAACCCTCCGAGAGTTTTATTTTTGTTATGAAATTCGATCAAAGCGAATATGCCAAAAAACCTATGAACACAATTTGTTTGTGAATAAAAGCTAGAATTAACTTGAAATGAAAACAAAAAGTCAAACAGCTGTTTTGGACGTCAAAGTGAGAGGTACTATGGTGTCGGTTTACTTTGTGTTGTTAAATCAGTAGATGTTATGAGCCTGCTTTATTTTTGTTGTTTGCGAATATCAGCATCAAGGTTTCAAGAAAGAATACTCTTAGTCTAAAAGTCATTGTTGTTTTGGTATTTAGGAAACAAAACATAAAATCTTAGGTATTCAACTTTCGGTACAAGCAAATAGCAACGTTTTAACCAAAAATTATATGTAACAGCTATTCAAAAGTATTTCAGTTGTCTTAATCACTTTGCTGACTTAAGTGAAGACGATGGACTTTACTTGAAAACGTTGAAAAAACATGTTGGAAGTTTTCATGGTTCTGGCCCCACGACCTACGAAGCTGTATCGATTTTTGTAATTGTTGAATTACGAAACAAAATAAACGGAAATAACATCTGAAATCCAGTACTTCAGTACTTGGCTTATGATGAGCTGTTCTGCGCCTGATCGTTTTGGAAGGGAGCAAAGAGCAAAACACACTGATCACCAATCGAGTCTTTAACGCTAACTGCAGGTCGTTTACTGCTGTATATGCTTTGTTTTTCTCTTTTTATGCTGTTTTGCTAGATGAGTTGCGTTGTGCTGCTAACCGCGATTTCCAATAATGGTTTAATCACTTAGAGAAATAAGCGGTTATCAAGACCACTTCGGCACTTGTCTTCCTCTGTGATCGCTTTAAACGACGAACCTCTCATGTGTTGAATTTTAATGATCAATGAAGTAGAACACGATAATTTGCTCACTTCGCTTTGGCTGATGAAAAATTTGACGTCTAAAACAGACCTGATTTCTTCGCGTGTCGATCCCATTCATATAAACTGAGATCTTTGACCTTCCGACTTCAAATGAATATAATAATGATATTTGTTTTTAGGCTGGGATATCAGGTCAAAAACTAAAATCCCTTGTGAATACACTGATATGTGGCTATGGAATCCTTTTTAGCCTTGAGGCAGCTTTTGTGGCGCAGGAAAAGAATCTAAACAATGTAACATCATTGATTCACTGCAGTCAACTCAATATCCACTAAATGGTTTTTAAAAGTCATATCTCTATCTATCTATCTATCTACCTATATCCTGTTTCTGGCCTAAATAAAATTAAAGGATATTAGAGTGGAATGGCTTAGTCTCGATTTAACTACTTCGTCTCAATTTGAACTCATTACTGTTTTAACCTCGTTAACAGAAAGCTTCTTTTGTATTTGTAACTAGTGTTTTTGCTTGTCCTGTTGAGACTGTCCGGGGAAGTACACGCGCACAAACGCAGCTACCATAAACGATCAGTTCGCTCGGAACGCGCAGAAACTACAAATCAGTCAAATGGTGAATTAAATCTTTTCATAAAGCATAAGAAGCTTTAAAAGGCCGACGGCATTATTAAAATCGTCCGACAAACCCAGCTTAAGGATAATCATAGTGATGATGATGGTGATGCTGTTGATCATAATAATGATTGATGACTGATGATCAATGATGATGTCTGGTGCACTGTTGGCTGATCATGATGATGTTGATGATGATGATGGTGATGACGACGGCGATGATGATGATGATGATGATGATGATGAAGACTGGTGATTGATGATATGATGTTGATGTTGATGTTGATGCTGTTGATGGTGATTAATGATCAGTGATTATCTGAGCGTTGTGTAACACATGTTGAAGTATTGCTAGAGGCTTATTAACATCAATGTCTGCGTAACCAGCTAGTGTCGTTTGAAAAATCATTAGACAACGAATAGTTTGAAATAGTTCACACAAAAGGTCTTGCTATTCCCTCGGGTTACTGCACACCGGATGTAGCTTAGTTTTTGTTTCTAATTATAGCGCAGGGCAGTAAAAATAACTTTAAATTTGCATTGTAATTTGATCAACCCTCTACAGTCAGTTTTAAATTGTTTCTCCCAAGCTTTACGTTTCTTGATTATTGGAAACCTGTTCAGCAGTCGTTATTTTAATTATTTAGTGTGTGATTTGCAATTTTTGAAAGTGTGGCTGACTAATTCTACAAGTATCGGAAAATGCTTTTTTCCTCGTTTAAAAATCCAGAAGCTGGCCTTATCTGACGGTTACGAAACTACCCACACCTATTTTAGAAACTAACCGGAAACTATATAACTTTCGAAATCCTAGACTCTCAGAATACGCATGATGTAAAAGTAAATCCCCTAGGCAATAGTGTGAAAGTTTCTTCTCACAGGTGAATATACGCTGTTAATTGGCACGAAATTTCATCTCTGTTATTATGATAGGTCTGTTAGCAAGTTTAGTCACTTTGCAATACGAATATAACTCCGATGATTATCAGAAAAGTTTACTACTTCTCTCAGCTACAGAGACCTCTTATAATTTCACTTCAAAACTGTAGCTATAGCTTTCTTCGGTTAAAAGGTGTCAATAAAAGATGTTATTCTTGTGACGTCACACATGCGTTTTGAATGACGCCACAACTCTGTCTATCGGCATGTCAGTTCAATCAAACATTTTTATATCAGTATAGTTTTAGCAGTTTCTTTTGTTATATTGATATAAGGAAATACAGGAAAAAAAACATAAAGAAGCGCTGAAATTATTTTTCATATAGAAACTAAAAAATGTAATTGTGTAAAAATGACTCCAATTAACTTCAGGCTACATTTATTTATGTCGCGCTAATTGCTCTCCTCCAGTAAGTGAGTAACAAGTATTTGCAATCAATAATTTAAAGAAGGAAAATAGTTAATCATACTTTATTTTCGTTGTAATGGAACGATAAATCCGTTTAAGTCTCTGTCACATGCTAGCCTGGTTTTCTGTAAGCGTCAGATATCAGTGAAAGAAAACCATAGACGTATGTGGCAATGTTGAAGAACACAGATCCAACTTGATTTTAGCGTTGAAAAAAAAGTGATGCCCAGTTGGAACGTCGCTTTGTAAATCTTTTTTATTAATCAGAGAAAAGAAAGTCTTTCTTTTTGGATGGGCATCATTTTAAAGATTAGTAACAGTTCTTTCTTACCAGAGTGCTTAAGTGTTTGCCGTTATGAAATTCCTGAGTGTGATTGTACATGTCATTTAAAATATCATGCTATTTCTAATAAAATTCATAAACGTTGGTTTAGTCTATTGGATTAGAAAAAATTGTTTTAAAAAACAAGTACTGGTTTGAAAAATTAGTTTAAAAACCAAAAATTTGTGCAAAAATCACGGTATATGTAAGATTGGAGGTCTCAAGCTTGTTACCTCCCCATAGCTTTCAATGTGTGTTGTAGTTTTTGGTTTAATGTGAGTATCTCGCAGTGAAAATTGAAGCCTTTACATTAGAAAATAGAAAACCGCGCTTACTTGAAAGTGAATAGTTTTCCCAGCAATATTCAGTCTTCGTTTGAAGCACTTATTATCGGAAATATATAGCTACCGTCAAAGTTACGTAATCTACGTCATACAGTTTAAGTCGCCCTTACCTGTTGTCGTTAGAACAAAATTCAGTATAACCTCAATCTTTTTCTTGGTTTTGTTTCGGATATATCCGCGTTCCAAATGCAGTTCAAAAATAAACGGAAAAGTCTTGATTGCCTCAATTTGTCATCTGGATTTCGACACAGCCTCAATTCAGTTCCAACAGCGAAACAGGAATGTCGGAAGAATTTACGTAAACGTTTTCCAAAGAAGGAAAAACTTTCCCCTTTCGGCCCTCTAGGAAAAGGTTTAGAGTTTTAACTATTGTCAATGTCGTGAGAGATAGTGAGTAGTCATAACACGCTATGAGTTTGAACAATAACTTATCAGTAACAATAGCGGTTAGATCAACAGTTTTGCAACATCTCTGAGTTTGACAATGAATTCCGTTACGCTGGGTAACTCCTTTGATAAACTAATACGCCTCTTGGTTAGAAAAAGGCTCGTGGTTTTAGCCCTTTTATACTTCAAGAATGCACGGAAGCTAGAAATTATAAACCTTTACAATATACAATGCATCTTGTTTAATACTATCAGTTTTCTAGAATATAACAATGGAACGTATATTTTGACCTTCACTCGAGTGTTCAAATAAACACTTTTGGGAAGCTTTAAATAAACCTCTTAAAAACCTGTTTTTTATTTGCATTTATGTTTTTTAATCCGATTTAGTAATAAATGATGTAAATGGCGGAATTAAGGTAAACATCTTTTCTCTGCGTTTAAGAGTTGATGCCTTGTATATGCGTGATGTCTGAAAATTGTGGGCGTGGCCGTAATTTGTTGTGGGGGCTGTCCGTCAATAATTGACGGTCATACTTAGACAAAACAACATCATTGACTTTTATATATAAATTTGGATTTTTCTAAAGGCGATCGAGGTTGAAATGTGTTTTTGGTGTATGTTTTCAAAGACTATTTGTTTATTAGCAACCACGGAACCCTTTTCAAAGAGTATTTAATTCAGGAACCCAAGTTAACCCTGTAATCTTTCTCCATATATCAACATACCAGATCAGGGAATACATTTATCATTCCCGACAGTCTGTCTACGGAGAAAAAGAAGGACTGTCAATTATAGAACAAAGGCGCACAATGTCTCGAGGCATTTTTCGTCCCAGCTCAAGTTTAATCAAGGAAGTTTATAGATCTTTATAAGTGTTCGGCAAAATCTTAAAAGATTGACTGGACTACTCGGGCTCCAGGTTAGTTGTGATGGTTTCTGATCCATTAAATGTTATTTTTAAAAATTCCAATACTGTTAGCTAAGTACTTATACAAGTAGATATGAACACTTCAGGGAAACTTGTTTGCAATAAACGTTGGTGTAAGTTATTTAAGCAATAGACCACACGTTTCTATGGTTTATATGCTGATAAACCACTTGGGATGTTGGAACTGAGACGAGAAGAATTTGTAAATCACGAGCCGCAGGCGAGTGATTTACGAATTCTTCAAGTGTTCTTCCAACATCCCAAGTGGTTTATCAGCCTATAAACCATAGAAATGCGTGGTCTATTTCTTTTATATAATAATTCAGAAGACGCACGAAATTCCTATGAGTTTATATTACCGGCATAATAAACGATAGCTGATTGGCAATCAGAGCGCGCGCATTGACTTTGTTATTCACTTATCGTATAAATCAATATGATCAAACAGGATTGATGACATTTAAATAATATTAGTCAGACTAAATTCAAACTTTGCTGAATGGTTTGATTAGAAACTAATGGCAGTTATACCCCTTAATGATTAGAAAAATTGTCATTTTATGCCTCCGGCATAATTATACTGTACTGTTCCTCAAATAAACAGTGAAACGGTCTACAAACAGCAGATGATTGCCTGGTAATCTTGAGTAAGGCTCCCCAGACCACCCAATATGATGTTGAATCTAATAAGCCTAATTTCTAGTCTGTCAGGACGTACGAATGCAGTCCTAAATTACAAGCGTACGTGATGCAATTTCCTTGTGTGAAATATGGAATCATTAAATATGACATCATTATAATAATACTTTAAAATTGTCTCAATTTGCGGCTGTTTTGTAATAAACGTTCGGCCGGCTTTTAAAACACCAGCATTGGGTGTTAATTGTCATTTTTTGTTCGAAAACCGTTGTAATTTACGTATAAACTGTTATAAGCTGTTCACATGACGTGAATCGGAGTATTCGAAAAGACGTTACGAGATTCCGAAATTCTTTCTGAATGTATTCTTGATTTTCAAATGAATTTTTACAAATATACAAATAGATAAAGGAGAAAAAATCTTACTACCCTGCACAAACTTTTACTTTGATTTCTTTTTTCACTGAATTGCCATGAATGATTTTTTGTTAACCTAGGAAACGAATACAACTGAAGCTCAAAATTAAAGACAAAGTCACAAAAAAGACAAATACTCTGACCCGAAGCTTATTGAAAACTGAATGTTTGCCTGGAAGAAGGCCAATTTGTTGAGAGCATCGTGACCACAAATTGCTTCGTGGCCAAAGGCAAAAGGAAAACTATCGAACAGGGCTCCGTCAAAGTGACGTAACAAATTTTAGTTTATCGCTATATATAATCATTAAAATAATTGTAAAACTTGATTCATACCCTTATTAGTAGTCTAACTTTCCTTCTCGTTAACTTTTAAGGACCAGAGCACATTAAGAGCAGTAAAACCATTCGCACTTATTTTTGTGATTTTCGTCCATTGACTTCGGCCTCCAAAAGCGAGTCGGTCGGTTGGCATAAAACAAAAAAATAAAAGTAAAAAAAATTGAACTGAAGGTTCCTATCAAGACAAAACAATACTTTATTCACATTTCTTAAGCCCGGTTTCCAATATAATCGCTCCCGTCGCTACAGTCGCTATAGTCGCCACAAAATTTTTTTTGCGTCTTGAGCGATTGGAGCGACGAGCGATTCTTAGGTTTCCATATAATCGCCGCGATCGCGAGTGAAATGGCCAACGACCGAGCTAGGTGGTCTTGATCTAGTAAACAAACGCTGCTCGCGGGCTTTTATAAAAAATAAAACATATTTCATATAAAAGTAGTGAGTTTTATAAAACCGGAAAATAAATTGGTCTTTCCTAAAAGTAGAATAAAAAACAATCTTGAGAGTAAAAAAGTGAGTAAAGCAAACATTTTTTAAAGATCCCAGTGGTTTGGGGATGCATTCAATCGCTACAATCGCAACTGATTACGAACCCCAGGTTTCCATTTATCGCTACTGTCGCTCCCGTCATGAAACTCCCATCGCTACAATCGCCGAGATAGAACATGAGCGATTCTAGCGATTGCAATCGCTACTATCGCTCCCGTCGCTACTATCAGAAATTGGGTCGGTCGGCGATGAGAAACATAAAAATTAGTGGTGATGGCCTGAGGCTTATATCACACGCGAGGCGATTTTTAGTGCAACTTGTCTCGTAAGACAAGTTGCACGAGCCATTGCAGTGTGTAACATCCCCTTGTGAGACGAGTTGCAGACATCGTTGCCGGAAATAAAATCCACCATTACGCCGTGTAACATGACTTGCAATGGCTCATGCAACTCGTCTCGCAATGATGTTGCGAAACAAGGTGCACAAAAAATTGCCTCGTTTATCATCAGCTTGAGAGACACCTGGTTCTCTTTGGCTTCATTGGCCTCACTGCTTGATTAGTTTCTTTATTCTTATTAGCATTTCAGTGTATAGCGAAGTTAGCGTTTAATCTTTTTCCTGTTTTCCGTTCTTGTTAAAAACAAGGAGATCTATCCAACGTTCAATTAAGTTTTCTCTCTCATCTTTGAGGAGCACAAGTAACACTTTCGGTCTCATTTACCTCGACGCATTTTATCGTTTTGTTTATTTCACTATTTTTGTATTGAAACATACATAAAACTTACAGTGACCACAGTGACTTAAAATAGTAACTATTCAAAGAATATTCACTCGTCTCAAGCAACTGTTCAGAGAAGAAAATACTTCTGATCCACTAACTAACTGTTCTTGTGCATTGCGTATGTGTGTACGTATTGCCTCAATAATTATAATATTATATTCAGGGATAGAAATTGGATTTTTTTTTTCACTAGACGTTCGGACTAGTATAATCACTCAGGTTTACTAGTCCTTCCCGTTTTTTACTAGACTTAATCAGCTCTTTTCATTTACATTACAGCACCAACCATTACTAGTTTTCGACATACTTCTTTGCTCCACCTAATGCAAATATGTTCTTTCGCTTTTCTGTAGAACCCGCACGCCTGTGGCACATCATCATTCAATCAACATGTGCCCACTGTTTGTAAAAAGTTACTTTCAGGCAGAACAGAGCATAAATTTGTGATGAAACGACGCGAGTTAAATTGCGAGCACAAACATTTCAAAAACTTTATTGGTAGATGAAAATATTATACTAGACACTCGGACTAGTTTAAAGACAAGTTTACTAGTCCGCCATGACTTTTACTAGTGTGCGGACTAGCGGACTACTGCTAATTGTGTATTAGTTGTACTTCCCTGACTAGTTTACATTCAACTTCCAATAAAATGGGCACCTGACTAGATTAGCTCTTAAAGTAATGTTATTTCAGGTGTCCATCCACTATCCAATTTTCTAAATTTTGTCATCTTTGTACATGTATTTTATCTTTCAAACTAAGTGGAAATAAATTGTTGTTGTTGTTGGAACCGAACCCATGACCGTACCTTTTGATTACCGGTGAGAATCCCTACCCACTGAGCTACAGGAACTCACATGCGGAAGGGGTTACTTAACTTGCATAATTGGTTCTAGTAGATGAATAGATACATAGTTTATTGTGTATAGATTTACAGCCATACAGCTAATTTGTACTTTAAGTATAACATTACAAAACGTGACAGTAAACTGGTAAAAAGAACCTGTGTAAATAAAGGAAAAATTAGAGCAAAAAACCTTTAAAAGTTTATGCTTGGTAAATTTGTGCTTTCACCTACAATCATAAAATTGATAAAACTACCCTGGAATTTTTTGGTGTTGCACTAACTGCCACCGAAGCTTCGATTGGTTTTCAAATTGTAATAACAGCCGTGTACAGCGGGAACTGAAAAGCGCGCAGTTTATGGGTTCAATTTACTAAGATATCATCAAATAAGCGCGCGGTCAGGGCTTCATGACCCTCAACTAGCTTTAAGTACTGAGCCTAACCGTTCTCTAGTGCGTTTGCATGCACTAGGTTTCATTGCCTGTAATGTACCAAAGATATCACATTCAAGTTAATCAAAGGTGTACATCAATTTTTGCTACGAGCATAAGTTTAGCAAGTTACACGCTTTTTTGTAAGAACCAGAAAATTTTGCCAATTCTTATTGTTATTAATTTTTATAGGCCTTTTACCAGCACGCAATTATGATTTAAGGACCCTTAGGAGCAAACGTGTTTTTAATCTGCCCATCTGCCACACTAATAGATTTATAAACAGTTTTACCATACACAACGCAGCCATGTATAATTTTTTTTTTTTTTAAGTATCTTACGCATTTTTGTATTTTTGTACAGTCCGTAAATCAGCCCCTCCGCTGCAATGGATTTAATAAAGTTCTATTCTTTTCTATTCTATTCTTCTATTTTTCTATTTTTGGCTGCTTCAGCCTCAAATTGTTCCTAACTTATTCTTATATCTATGAGCGGCTTATATTGAAGTAGAAACGAAATAGAAACAAATATTGGAAAAAGAAATGCCTTGCACTGTATGTGCAGATGTATTGTAAGGCTGTATTTAAAGGAAAACTACCTTCATTGTTTGTTGAACAGTCTTTAGTGTTCAGATTCTAATGAATCTTTTCGTGTTTTATACGGTGTTGCTAAGTTAAATACGAGTATCGGTCAAGTTTACCTGAACAACTCAGTTCATAGTTATCGAGCCTCAGCCTGAGCTTGTTCTTAAATTGTTCTGAAATTTTGGCCAATTTGAGTCTTGTTCTTATAAAGTTGTTCTTATGCAAAAAAAGCGTGTATGTCGCATTAATTTTTGCAGTTTTTCTTTGTTTCATTATAAAATGTGCTGCCGGAGGACAACACTTTTATAAAGGCCGGTAGTTTTTAATTATCTGGGCTAGGGATTCTCACGCACAACCAACTGACCTAATAATGAAGTACCACGTTGCCGTGGTCCCTGTTGGCAATGGTTATAGCACTCCTGACTAGCAATAAAGAGATTGGATTCGATTCGCACTCTTTTCCAACGAGTGTATCCACAGCCGTGGCGGAAGCTTGTAAATGACGGAGTCTCAATTACAAGCAGAGTCCAGAATGAGATGGAGAAAAGAGGGCAAATCACGGCAAACAAGCAACTCAAGAGCAGTTGGATCCGTCTGGACATTAGCAGCCTCCTACTGCCTGCTATAGCAGCAAAAGGCCGCGTTTACTCTTTTTCATTATTCAGTCATTATGAAGTATGCTGCTGCAGGACAAAATTTATATATATAGATAGGGGTTTTTTTTATATAATTTTTAAAAGCAACTTCTTGAGGCCCCAATTTCAAAAACTAAACTAAATCAAAATGACATGAGACAAAAACGTGTCGCTATATGGTTTTGTCTGAGCTGCAATTTAGACGTACAATTAAAAGCGTGTATAGGCTAAAAATATTGTTTTAGAAAAAGAGAAATATGAATAATATGTACCAAACCGGCAGCCAGTACTTATTCAGTCGTTATGAAAATGACCATGCAAGTTTTGACGGTTGCAATGCTAAAACTTTAACGAGTAAACGATTTGAAGAAGCGTCTTTGCTAAAACTCTAACGAAAAACTAACTAAACTTAAATGGAAAAGCATACATTAACAAGTGCCGAAATAAAAATCTTGCACAAATTTTAGCCAAGGTTGAAGGGAATTTCAAACAAGAGGACAGATCATCAGTCAGTACAAATAAAAACGAACTAAAATGAAATTTTCTAGTTGTATCATGGAATCACACGAGAAACGACTGAAACCATCAGAACATGTACAGCTTTAGGCGGCTCCAAACTCATACGCGCACGGAACCTTGCACACAGTTTCCTAACGAAGGAACGCAGATCTTTGCTAACCACCAAGAACGAGAAGATCAATCTTATGTTATCAACACAAAGGTGAACTCAGTACGAAAGGAAATGACTATCATGTTCCCATCGTTAATCTCACTGCCGGACATGCACCTTCCTATATGAACTCTTCCTCATCTAAAGTATGAACTTGGACATAGGTTTGTGGTTAAAGAACTTTTGCAGACAATCAATTTTTGCATACTTATAACTACCGGTAGGTCCTCGTAAAAGATGATATAGTTTTGTTCGGTATTTGTTTATCGACTCTACCATTTATTTCGGAATAACGGTGAACGGCTCGCATTCCCGTCCTATCGTATTCTTATAGTACAGACGCGCATGGACCTATATTGTGACCGGGTACAATCTATAAATGCAACTCCGGCTGAGTTTGGATCCTACAAATGAAAACACGGTATGCATGAAGCAAATATCTAACACAAAGAATGGATTCACTGGTCTGCAGTATTAAAAAGGGCTTCCATTTCTATTTACATTATAATTTGAACAGCGGATATCAAAGTTAAAACTGATCTCACAAATATTGAGATGGGATTACAGAAAAGCACTCACCTCTTTCCCAATCGATTAAAGTTTTCTTAGCACCGGTAAAATGCTGTACTTGTGCTCAAGCCGCTTAACTGAGTTCATGTGTTAAATATCGAGAGCTTTTTAAGAGTTCCACCCAGGAATCGGAGATTAGAATATGGGAGGTGTATATGCTTAATCCAATTGATCTCTATAGAAATAAGTAATGAGGAGCGTCAAGTCTGATAGCTTTGAAGTACCCAAATCTAAGTATTATGTTATTTAACACAAGTATGTTAGCCGTGAGATTATGCATTTTCACATATAAAATGTCTTTTTATTATTCTAGCTCAAGCTTTATACTAATTCTGTATTTCACTCACGTTCAAACAAAACATTATGCAAGAATTAGTTGGAGTTCTCCAACGTTCCTCCATGTGAACAAAAAAACTTTGTTAGAAATGCAATTAAGAATATTCACTGTGCGCTGCCTATTCGGTATTCCGGCTCTTGGTTTTCCCCGTCGTGCAATTGAGGTAGGCAATTTGCGGAAACTGTGTCCAGGCTTATTTTCAGTTGTTAATTTTGAAAAGAATATTATTACTATTACTTTTTACCTCTAAAGAAAGCAGAAAGGTCAGCCTAAATTAGATAATTTTTTAATTGAAACTATTTGTGACTATTTTTACAATTTTTTATAATCGCCGACCCAAAAATAACAAACAGTAAATTGTATCAGTGATAAAATCAAGTAATGTGATTGATTCGGAACCTTTTATGAAACGTCGTAATCCTAAACACATATAATATCCTTTTCATCTAAGAAGCAGTTTCCAAATTAAGAAAACTTATTCAAAATGGGGATTATTACTTCAAGTTAAATTGGGTTTTACCGACAATTCAGTTCCTGTCAAAAAACTATTTGCATCGCCTTAATTATATATTTATATATGTATGTGTGTGTGTTTATATACAAATTTAGTTATATAATGTCCGTATTTCCTTCAATTGTCAAATGCTAAAATTGTGGCATTAGTGACTAGAATGCCATTGTACCAAGTTCCACTTATCTGTTTATACTTTAGTAAAAGAATTACACTTTTATTTTAGACGAGAATGCAACTGTGTCAAAAAAATACGTTTCTCAGTAAATATAACTGAACAGAGACACATTAAATTCAATAAGAACATAAAATGAGAAATGACTGATGACTCTAAGGGCAAAACGATAGGCAAAAATTGTCTTGTTCAACATTTATGTCTGTTTCAAATGTGTGAAAATGAAGATCAGATTCCCAATTGTCTACACATCTTAAACATTATCACGTACTAACGTCACTGGCTATTTTGAGTTGTGCTACATTTCTCTTCGACATTCAGTACAAAATTTCTTAGACTCAGCCTAATGTCAGTAATGAGGCTGAAAAGCGCTCACTTTATGGTAGTTTCACCAGCTTAATGACAAGACACTTAAAAAGGAGAATTTCTTAGAGCCAGAAGAGAGTTATAACCTTTTTTAACCGCGTTTTAACATTTTCGAGGATTATCTCATTTTTTCACATTGTCAAACGGAAGAGAGATTACGTGAGTTAAAGTACTTGAGCACCTAAAATTAGTACTCAATTATCTGCATCAAAACAAATATAGCTTGCACAAAGAACAAATTTCTCAAGCCTGGCATTAATAATAATAGCTTGCGTTGCGGCCGTCCCAAGCTCTGTCAACGGTTGATATGCGTAGAGTGTCTGCGACGCAGGTTAGGCATTTTTAAATTGGGTGGTATGTAAGTCTCACGCCCAAGAACACGTGACAACTAATACTTTGCATTGTACATGCTGTATTCTTTTGTCTACCTAAACTAAATGTTTCTATCTGTTAGAACAAATTTTAAATTTTCAGTTGTTTTAAGGAGAATTGAATTCGTGAACTATTTGTACCAAAACGCTTTATTGTTTGACTATTTAGTTGGTAAGATCTACAACACTGCTACAATTATGTCTATATACTTGTTCATTTTATCTAGCCTTGGAATCCATGCAGTACATGGATTTTATAGCACTACAGTAAAACAAATGCATGAGGCAAATGTTACTGTAGGCGGATATTTGTTTACATTTTTTGCCTCATTAGCATACGCACTTCTTCTTTCTAATTCAGCTGCAAATACAAAGCTCCTGAATATTGAAATGCAGAGTTCTCCCCACAGCGCGGTACCGCGGCGCTGCGCCGCTCTGCTCTTGTTCATGCGCCACTCTGCTCGTTTTTTCCAAAAAATAAAAAAAGATCGAAGATTAAAAGGTTTTGGTAAAAATTAATATTCCCAATGAATAAGTTCGAAACAACCTGATTTTCCTTCGATCCATCGCCATTTTGTTTAACTCTTTTCCGGGCAACAAAAATTTTCTAACGTTTTGCTAGAACTAAAATTCGGTGACACAAAATAATATTTCAACGGACAGTCATAACATGAAAGCAGGAATCTTTTTTATGGCAATAACAACACAGCTACAAGAGCAGATAAACGAACTCACGATTTATCCTCTTTCCACAGTCCCAACAGGCAATAAAACCAGCAAAATCCCAATCGAATGCCATCAAACTTAGTAAAAATAAAACAGAAGGCTGGTTTAAGTTAGGTTCCAAGAGAATAAAACAAGCGTTCAACTTTCCGTGCTCGTTCGCTCTACTCGCTCATATGTTTTTTCAACTTCCAAATCCCCGGATGTAAATGAGAAGCCCTGGGAACTAAGACATGTTTCGGGTCACGTTTTCTTAACGACAAACATGGCGGCATTAAAAGGAAGGCAGCTCCGACCGATTCTCAAATATCCGAAAACAGGATTAATATGAAACTCAAAACGTTTTATCGTTCACATTAATTTTATCTTTCACTGACACTCGAATTTGAAAATTTTGCAGATCCTGCATGGCGCTTCGATCGTAAGTCGAATCTTACGATCTTCAAAAATGCTTTGTAATAGGCTTCTAACTGTTGTTGTTTTTCCGTAACACCAGATGGCTTTCCGTTAAAACGGCCTCAGTTTCAAATTAAAGGATTGTGAAAAAAATTCAACGGGTTTTAAAAGCGTTAAAACGGATAGTTAACGGATAGAAAACGCTTTTTACTCAAGCTCGTCAGATTACAGACTACTATGGAGTTTCTTGTTTCCGTTATATAGAGGAGAGGCGTTAGTGTACGTTTTCCTGTGTGACGCCACACATTTAGACTTTGCATTCTGCTTTTTTATAAATACTAAATACTAAATAGGTTTTGTTTGTAAATAAATTGAAATTAACTTTATTTTGGTGTGTTGTGCAAATTATTGATGCTTGTTTCCTGCCTCATAAATATTCATATTCTTAGAATATTTAAATTTTTCATGAACATTAATAAGGTAACTTGGCATAACTTTTGCATAAGCCTCCGGCCGGTCTGCTACCTTTGCTCTGGGGAGAACTCTGAAATGGTTCTGCAAAACAAACTTCGTCTGAAAATATGAGATTGATATGCTGAGTATTCTTTCCGTGACGTGGTTCAGTTTAAAAATTGGAAATTTTACAAAGAAGGTATGGCTCATTATCATTCAAGATTGCCATCCAGGTGTTTTGCAGTTCAGTTTTGAACAGCGTTCCCTTCTTTGAAACTGCACACATAGAACCGAAAGTTCAGTCGCTTATTTCACTTGACAAGCTTTAAGTTTTTAAGTTTATCTTCGTTTTTTTCTCCGACTAAAGTTGTATGCTAATAGAAGAATGTAAACAATGACGTCAGGAAATATTAACCTATAGCACCGCGTATATAGAAGATAAACAGAACTTTATTAGTAAACACAAACAATGAAAAGCAAAAAAAAACAGTATAAAAGATTTATCAAGGCAGACTTTGCTGCCAGTGATTCGTACACGTATTTGAGTCCTTAATAGTGAGCACTTATATCAAGTTTGCCCTAATTAGTCTAATCCGATCACCAACTGTAAACTCTGCTGATTTGCGAAGGTAATCACCATTACAAAAACATTTGTCCGATCACCGAATACCAAAAGTTGCACAGCCAATCGCATGGCAAGATTAGGTTTAACGATAAATATTTGACTCTTATTTCTTTTACCAGTCCCATCTCATAATCATAGTCTTGGCAAAATGTTCTGATACACCGAAACAAAACAAAAAGGTTAAAATGTGTTTAACATTTAGGAAGGCAATTTTTGGAAAAAGGCAGATTTATAAAAGTAAACTGTTTAATGTATTAATTTGAAGATTTATGACATGAGCATACACGTCTGCGTATCAAAACCGCATTTTTGTTGTTGCCATATCATGTAACGTATTGTTAACAGAAAAACTTGTACAGCAATTTCCGCTTTTTTTCTCATTATCGCATTACCACATACAAATATGGATAGTGCAGCTAGCAATATAGCTAAATACTAGTAATAATCATAGATTAGTGAACTGAGTGAAGTGCGTTTGATTTTAATCACCCGCTCCGGAAAACCTTTATTAAATGTCTCTAAATAGCAAGAAATGTGCTGAGGACAAACATTGAACACACAACTGAGGTAAGGAAACTTTACTTCAGCTATAATCCAGTAGTACCTGACAGTCTGAGAAAATAAAGTACAAAAGCAAGACCGAATAGAAACATTTCGTGAATCAAAATATGATTTTCGAGAAATGAATTTTCAATACTTTTATGGAATATTTCGATGTATTA
>JAOEJH020113398.1:0-15233 GCA_025448215.2 Palythoa grandis
ACTATGTTTTAAGACCTATTTAAAGGTCTAGAAGCCTTTTCTTTCCACGGGACACTATATGGTGAACTCTATGAAATTACCCTATGGCGCCAGGTAGCCTGTACCACTACTAATATTGAAGACATTTTGGCGGAGAAGGGTGAACAAGTCACAAGAGTATCTAGAAGTGATAGTTTGGAGTTTGTTGAAGAAGTAGATGAACACTCGCGGAAGAATTAATAACTAAAGTACCTTCATTTTTATCAGGCTGGGAAAGCAAAATTGTGTAACTGTTTTAAAAGAGAAGAAATGTTTACAAAGAAGTCCAAGACGTACAGTTAGCAAAAAGAACTGGACAACGAGTTCCACTGGCTTGAGTTCGTTGAGGGAAAGCCTTGGCAACCTTATCTGGACAGTCGAATTCAGCATTTGCAAAAGGCGGTTCAAAGATGTTTAAACATAAAACACTTGTAAACATGTCACACATGTTATCAGGATGTATTTTTGAGCCATTAAATGTCTGGTCTTCTTCCCACAGTTTTTGCACGGGCTCAAGTCATCCAAGAAGCAGAAAACAGACAAGAAATTAAATTCAATTTGGCGTTCATAATAGCGAAGGAAGAGTTACCATTTGCAAGGTTTCGTTCACTCCTACTGGCATTAAATTTATTTGGTATTCACAAATGCTAGTTAGTTACTAAATTACTGTAAGTTCAAACAAAGCTTTCGTATTTCACGTATTCTAGCTGTGTGCCGAGGTATTTCAGCTGTGCGCCCTAACTTTGAGCTACGTGAGTACCAGAAATGTCAACGTTAGGAGAGCAAGTGCGTCTTGGAGAAAATGCGAACTTTGCTTATACATGTATTCGGGTTTAGTGTTTGACAAAATATTTAGGAAATGAAAATAACTTTGTGAATACATTTCTACATGTTTGTTGAAATCACGTAAGTTTCATAATGGTTTATTTGTAGTTACAAAAACTAATTTGCATGCTTGGCGTTTCTTGTATGGTTACAATAATTTGATGCAAGGAAATATTTATATTGCAAAGTATATTCCAACCGGCAGTACACGAAACCTGCTCTCAGATGACGTCAGTGGACATTGACATGGTGTTTCTCCGTATTTTATTGTAAGATATGGACTTTAAGAAATTAGTTCGAAAGTGAAACTGAGTACTATTTCTTAAATTCTTTGTATTATTTATACATTCTCATGGAAATATATTTATGAAATTTATCTTTAATCGTCGATTCAACATTTCATAAGTTGTAAAGGTTACTGTGCAAAGTTTTCCTTAATTATTTTCAAAGATTAATTCTGAAAAGATCTTGAAAACATCAATGCTATAGATTTATTATAGCGATAATGAAAACTCAAAAACGAAGGTCTGTGGTCTTTTAGTTTGATTTTGGGCCTTTTAGGTGCATCACCCTCGCCACTATCTTTCTTTTCCTTAAAATGTTGATTTACCTACAGCCGAGGAGTTTGTTTTTGTGTTCGTGTTTGGGTTGCCTTGTTTGATTACTTTATAATAACTCAGGGGAAACCCCTTTACCACGCATTATGATTTGGTATTTAAAAACAACCTAATAACTTTGTTGCAGTTATGGCCTGTTTTTTTTCTTTTTATATATACTTTCTTTATAGTTCTTCATAGTTTGAATTTCACGGTAATTCTCAGGTTTTGAAGATAAATGCTCTTTGAATCGAGGCATAAATGGGTAAAAACTAGCTGTTATTTGCATCTAATTGCTAATTTGTAATGCAGCAATTTCTTAGAAACCGAAACCTGCTCAAAAACAGTTCTGGGAAATCCCTGGTTTGCCAGCAAGTTGTATGACATCATTTATCAATTGCAAACCGATATATAGTCTATAGATTGATAGAGTGACAGTTCTGTGCAGTTTTGCTGTGGTCAATGGTTTTGCTGCTGGTTTTACTGAAGTCCTTTGAATCTTCAAATTGTTTTGTTTGTCTCGTTGGCAAATTACAAACTGAAGAAGGACGAGTGAAGTAGTGAATTAAGACTCGGTGAGAAAAGTGAACTATGGTTAAGATGGGCCGCGACAACGAGAATAGAATATTAAAAGAGAGATTGAAGTATTTCATCGAAGAAGTTTTTCCCTGCGAATTATTACCGTGGTTAACTTGTCTTACTGAAGCGGATAAACAGCAAATCCAATGTGACCAAGACAGACGCGGCGATATAAAAGCCACCGATACGTTGGTCGACAGATTGAAGAGAAGGCAAGATGGCTTTTCACAGTTCGTAATCGCTCTTCGAGAAAACGGCAGCGAGCATGTGGCCATGTTACTTGATCCTGAAATGAAAGGTAAAACATTCTTTTCTGATTATCATTTAAACATTTTGTTTTGTTGTGTTGTGTCTGGGAAAAGTTTTGTACTAGCTTTTGGCGAGAACAAAGAAGTACAGGGAGTAGAGATTTGGTGAGCGTACAATTTTTTATTCATTTGTGAAAAAACGTAACTTTGTAAACACTTTAAAACTTTCTAAGGAAATTGTAACTGATGGCAAAAATCCATTAAACTAGTTCTAAGAGCCCACAGTACATAGCCTTGATGTCATCCCTTTTTGGATATTCATTTTTATAATTTTTATTTTAGCCACAGGGCTTTGAATAAATTTGTACGTAAGAACGACAATTTGTAAAAGAGGTTGTTTTTATAAATCAAAGCCCGTCTAGAATGTAACTTAATTGTACAGCTTTTGGGTGCATTTCTTTGGGAAAAACTGTAATCCGGTCTGAATCCAAAACGGGATGTTTTGTTTCTTTGGTAAAATACGGAATGGAATTATGAATCGAAGGAATTCGCTCGCGGCGAGGATTCAGTGGTTTAATCTGAATCCGGATTATTAGAATTCACGACTTTTGTGTTTCTTTGGGAAACTTTTTGAAAAAAGTCCTTGTGGCAAGCGGTCTTCGCACAAAATTACTAGCTGCTGTTCAGGAAAAAATCCGAAAAGTAATTAATAATGGTAATAGGACTGAGTGGAGTCCTGTAATCGTATGAGTGATTAACAAAATCGGGCGACCGCGAAGCGGAAGTCCGATTTGTTAATCACGAGAATGATTATAGTCAGAATTTGACGACACAAAGTCCTGTTACTAATCAATCGTAATCATTACAGTTTCCAAAAAATAAAAAAGTTTAATCTGAAAAATGGCTTTTGATAGCAATTATTAATATATGATAAGTACAATTTGAAAAAAGATATGGAGAAAAGCTTTAAAATGGCTTTAAACAGTCACCGGTTAAGTTGCTATAGTGATAGTAATCAATGTTGTGAATTGTGGATTTAGCTAAAAGGTCTTAAAATGATTGGCTCATGTAACTGTCCGATTACAGATGTCCGATTACAGCCAACTGTCCGATTACACTGTCTGATTACAACTTTGCAGATTAATTAATGCAAAATACAGCAGTTTATGAACCAATCACATTTGAGGAAATTGTAAGAATTATTATTAATCGCGGATTCTTTTCGAAAAGGGATTTTTCCCATCTGGACAGCAGACAGTATTTTAGTGCGAAGACCGCTTGCCACAAGGACTATTTTCGAATCCTTTCCCAAAGAAACACAAAACTCGTGAATCCTAATAATCCGGATTCAGATTAATCCATTGAATTCTCTCCACGAGCGGATTCTTTGGAATCATAATCCCTTTTTTGTATTTTACCAAAGCAACAAAAAGTCCCTTTTTGTATTCAAAATCCGGATTAGGATTTTCGCAAAGAAATGCACCCTAATTTTCATAATCTCGATTACAGTTGAAAATCCAGAAAAGCAACACTTTGCTTATAAAGAGTCTTCGTTTGATCTGGTTTCTGGAACGGTTGTTGGTGAGTATTTCGATATTTTTATAATTTAACTTTTGTTATAATTTAGTTTAACAAAAACTTGTGATATTGACAGATAATTATTACATCAACAATGGTTCTAATCAAATTCACTTGTCATGTTTTGATGGAGGATTTTCCTCTTTAGCTTACCCCAACAATTTTTAAATTTCAACATGCGAATTTCCTAGACCACGAAATCAACGAAAACTACTCGAAACACAGATGCATAATGGCCGGGTTATATTGATAATGCGTACTGATCGAAGCTCTTTTTTAAAATATTTACATGTTCGAGCCAAAACAAACTAGTGGACACACATTTTTGGTTTCAAAATAACTACGTTTCACATGTGTTTCAAATGTTCCCTTTTCCGACAATTTATCAGGCTTGGGCCTGTATAGCTCGATACAAAAAGCGTAGAGGATGTTGATCCACTAAGTATTGCTTGAGTTTGAGTTTGAGTTTCCCCTCTCTGGAAAATAAGATCTCTTAGAAAGTCCCATTTAGTTTCAAAGTTTGTGCAGGTCGTTTTAATTGTCACTACAAGGCATTGTTCGGTTTTATACTTTGTTTTAATTACTTTTCTAAATGACGGAAAATGTGGAAAAACATTATTATTTCAATTTCTCCATATACAGTATATTCCTAATTAGACTAATGTGTAATTAAGAAACGGCTTAGGATTTTGAAATATACTTTCTTTTTCATCCTTGATGGATACTTTCGACCACCGAATAACTAAACAACCGAATTACCCCTGCCCCCCGCTCCCGCTTATTAAAAATTAAAAGTTGGATCCCCGAACTTTATTAGAACTCCCTCCCCCTATTGATTTCGTTAGTTACTGATTGTGAACATCTAAAATTATTTAAATGAAAACGATCATGTTCTGTCATCTTCATCGCCGACGACAATAATTTAGTTGTCGTATTTGAATGGGCATTCTCTAACAGACTTATTACAAGAAAACATTTGTATAGCAAAAATAGTGAATAAATCTACCTTTTAACAACATTTTCTTAAAAACTAAATAGGACAATGGTTGCGCATATTTATGTTCCTGAAAATTTGCAAGTTAAAAAAAAGATTCGCGATATTATTTTCGGAAGAAAAGGGTAAAGTTCACGAAAACCGCAAAACGTAATACAACGGAACGTAATTTTTAAGTGACATATTATAAACTTTGTTGTTGTTCATTTCTACGAAGAAAGCGTTTTTATCTCCACAGCTCCTCTTGTTTGAGTTTCTGGATTGAAAACGATACATTAATGAAATCCTTTGATTTCCCCCACTCCCTCCCTTTTCCAAGCCAAAGAGTCCAAACGGAACTGCATTATATATATTTATTACATGGTAAGTCAAATTTCTAGGCCCGGTAACCAAATCGGTTCAATGCCTTCCCATACAAGACCGGGAAGTTATTGGACCGATTTCTCGCTAATATGAGCGCGTATTTGTTCTCTTTTACTGACCTAAAACTGAAGCCAAGTAATAAATGTCTTAATAACCTCGTTTGCTCGGTATGTCCTGGAAAATATTTGCCCTCGGTCTGTGCAGTGAAAGACCTTGGGCAAATATTTTCCCGGACAGATCTCGCACTCGGTTATTAAGATATATACCCGTCCTATAACGAAGATTGTTTCCATACTCAAGTTTGTCCACTGCTATCAAAATTTCTATTTCTATAGACATGTGCTTTAAAGGCCAACTCAGTAACGAGAGTGGGGAAGATTTACGTGAAGTTGAGGCTGTAATTGCAGATGAATATGGGCGACCGAGTAGCCGCCAGGCTACCCAGCTGAGGAGAAACTTGAGCGAGGTATAAAAACTAAAAGAGAAATATTTGGTTTAAACATAATCCGTGAAAAAAATGAAGAGAAGGAAATTTGTTTGGTTAAAAGTGTGGGTGGATTTGAACACCTTTTAAGTTGGTGAGATTATTCACATTTTGGTAAGGTCGTACTTCCGTAGCAACTTAGCTATAGCCTTTTTTTTTTCTTCCACCAGTTTCGCTCGCCTTTAACATTTTCCACCAACTCCTGGTGTTGGCGAAAGCCTGTTTTCGAAATTTTGTTTGAAGCATAACAAACACTACATGTTCGTTATAAGAGTTGTTGATATATGACCGAGCATTCAAAACAAGGCGTCACGGGTCATTTACTAGTTTTGTTTCCTACGTGCACGATAGCTTACATAGAGTTCAAATTTTATTGTTATTCGAATGTTTAACCATATTTTATGTATATGTGAGAGTAAAACTTTGAACAAAAGTGACTTTACCACTAATGAGCACAAATAGTGCATATTAGACAGCAATTGCAATGACTGAATACTGCTTGTTCCCTAGTCGTTCATATTTTGGTGCAAGCTGTCAAGTCACGTTGTTTTACACGGGCAAGATCTATTAACACCAAGCAAAAATTGCTTGACATTTTTTGTAAAACATGAAACAAACTTCAAAGAGGAAACATGGTCCTTAAATCGCACCCAACTTCCACTTTTCATTTTCCAAATCTAACTCCAAATCTTTTTCAAACCCCTGTAAGAGTTCGAGATCAAGTTGAGTTCGAGTTGACTTCGAGTTGAGCCTAACCCTAACCCTAACCCTAACCCTAAAGTCATTGCATTTTATTTTTGAACAACACGAGGTCAACTCGAACTAAAATCGAGCTCAAAATTTCTTTTTTCCCCTTCGTTAAAGGGGGTCACCATTTGCAACTCGAAATGAAAGTCATACAAATGCTTTAAACGAAAAATCATTTTGTGTGTTTTAGTTACTTCCACCTGGTGCCGTGTTCTACAAGACCAAGAAGGGTTCCGTTGTCTGTGTCTTCAGAGTTTGCCGTGTGTCTGCTGCCCAGGAACTGTGGGAAATGTACCAGAACAACACTTTACACGAGAAAATACTACAACACATGCTCACTGACGAGCTGAAGGCGAAGATGGCAGAAACTAAAATGATCGCGAAAAACGCGGGAGAAATCGGTGAAGTTACAAAGAATGAAACTCTGCCAACGCTTAAAATGCAACTATACATGATGGGAGAACAATTTGAGGAAGCTGTTAGATATTTGAAAGGTTTGTTCGAATTCTCATATTGCTTTTTAGCATTAAAAATTGCAGCGAAAGATATTTTTGTCTATATATTATTGTTTTAACTATTGTGAGCATTTTTTTATTTTCATACAAACAAGTACAGAGTCCGCTAAAAATTTCACTGAGTGTGCAAGAAAACTGAGGAACCTAAATTTGTTTCTTAAAGCTTTTCAGTAATTTACTTTGTGATAAATTTCTTAACCTCTCAACTAAAAGGTATCTATAATCTCACTAATGAGCTGCATGACATTTTTGAGTTTTTATCGAAACACCAAGTTAGTGAACTCAAAACATGACAACGTTTTTATCCTCGTTCAGAAGGGATATACCAACCGCCCTTTTTAACAAATCTCATTCTCTCCACCCTCCCCTCCCCAAATTCCCGCAACTCTGAAAGGTCAGAATTGCGGTAAAACATAGACGAGAAACTTAGGCAGCTGTATGTAGCAGAGAATAATTCCCAAATATTCAAAAAGGTATTGTTCTTAACTCTAGAAATCGAGTCAAGCTTCAGACGAAGTGAAAACAGCAGTGCTTCCAGTCGCCAGCCAGCAGATGATTCGAGCGAAGGTGGGCTATGTAATTTTTTCTCTTTGGGCAAAAAAGAGAATTGAATGTTTCCAAATAATAACAGTTTGTTTGGCAATGTATCCAGGTAACTATAAAACTGAACAAACAAACAACTCGCCTCCCGAGTTGTCTCGCCTACCCGAAACGAGCTCAAGATCTTCATGAAAACGACTGTTCAACTTTTGAAGGAATAAGTGAAAAATTAGCCCTCCCAGGGTAACTCGGGGGAGGGTTGTCTCGGGTACCCAAGATTATATAAATGGGATCAAAGGCAGGTCTATCCATTAACAGTCCTATCTTTTCTCCATCAGGAGGCGATGCCAACGAAGCCGAGTCGTTGTCCGCCCTTGTCATACCACCGGGTAAGTTAAAATAAGTTTAGTCTGCGTTTCTGGTACACTTGGCATTCTATTGTGGATTAAAAGTACAAGTTGAGTGACGAATTCAGTAAAATGTACTTGTAATTTGAATTATGCTGTAGCTAGTTTCTTTATCTACCAAGTTCAGTTGTTACACAAGTTTCCCAAATTATCATCTTTGGCATCTTGAACGAACTGAGATTTTATGCGTGACGACAGACAATCCTAGGTGGTATAAAATTTATATTAAATAAACCAAAACGAAAAACTGATTTATCAAAGCATTGTTTTTGGTGCAGTTTATCTCGATAGTGATCAAGCAAGAACTCACTCGTTTACCCTACGTGAGTATCAAAAAGAACTTGCCGCTCCGGCTTTGGAGGGACAGAACACTATCATCTGTGCTCCAGCAAACAGTGGAAAGACATATGTCGCCATTCATATTGCAAGAGGTCACCTGGACAAATACACTAATGGCACTGCTGAAGGTATTAAAATACCATTACGCCAATGTTTCTGGTTATGTGACAGTTATTAACTGGTTGCGTAATAGAGTGTGTCTGTCGTGCTCTAGGTAACGCTTAGGTATATGGTCATGATCGTGGTCATGGTCGTGTTCGTGGTCGTGGTTATGGTTGTGGTTGTGGTCGTGGTCATGTTCGTGATCACGATCGTGGTATTGGTCGTGGTCGTGGTTGTAATCTAGGTCTTGGTCGAGGTCGTGGTCGTGGTTATGGTAGTGGTTGTTGTTAGGGTTATGGCGACAGTTATAATGACGGTTATGATTCTACACTCTTGATTTAATGCACCGCTCAATGTTATGCTCGTGAGGTGGTGGCTCGGGCAAAGAGTGGAGAATTGTCATTTTACTGAAAACTTTTGTCATTGTTAAGTTTTGAACATTTTTTCGCTGGGGACTAAATCTCAAACAAAAACATCCAAACTGTGGAGCAAGCTGTTCAAATATTCCATAATACAGGACTGACCAACACCTTCCTCGACAATCCTCTTCTTTTCCGACCCCTTCGATCCCCCCTCCCACAGGCACGTATTGACAAGTGTTTGATGTTGCACCGTTATTGGGTCACACAGTAATTTTAGCTTGAAAATCAACAGATGGAAACAGCATCGATAAAAAGCCAAAGGTGATCTTCATTGTCAGCACTCTTTCGCTGGTTCTACAACAAAAAGAACGTTTTGAGTACTTCCTGAATGACAAGTACAGGGTGGCGGACATATCTGGAGGCAACGCGACCGAGGTTCCCCTGGAATTTCTTTTGTTACACAATGATGTTGTGGTACTTACTGCTCAGATCTTGGTTAATTCTCTGAAGAAAAACTCTGGCGTGAGACTGACGGATATCAGTATGCTGTTGTTTGATGAATGTCACCACACAAACAAAGATCACCCTTACAACAAGATCATGGAAAGATACATGGCACTGAAAAAGCAACCGGGAATGAAGCCAAAGTCTCTACCACAGGTAATGTTATAACCTTCTTTTATCATTTTAAATAAAGTAACTGTCGCATTAAAAAATAGACATTACAGTCTTCCCTTTAAAGGTAATCTACCATCTAGGTATTTAGTTAGTTTAGGTAAGAAATTAGTATTTTCTTTTTTTTTGCTCACTGTCATCAAACTTTGAACGAATAACCAAAACCCTACGGTCTTGGTAGTGTAAAACATACAAATGCGCAATGCTGTATCGTTAACTTTGCTTTTCATTAAAAAACTTAATCTTTGTCTGCACGTTAAATAACTTTATTATGCCAAAATTTACAGGTGATCGGCCTGACAGCTTCTCTCGGCGTTGGCAAGTCTAAAACGTTGGTAAAAGCAAAAGAACACATTCTAAAGTTGTGTAGTAATCTGGACGCGGAACTTATTTCCACTGTTAAGAAGAACGTTGAGGAGTTGCGAGAAAACGTGAACCTTCCCGAGAGTAAGTTGTACTCGGTCAGCAAGCCCAAGGATTCCAGGTTTGAGATAGTGATCGGTAAAGTGATGGATGTGATTGAAAGAAAAGTAGGGACAGTGTGTGGTAAGCCTCCACAAGGGAGAGCCGGCCAAGACTATCGTCAGTGGGTGGAGGGTTTGTATAATCACGCAGTGGCTGAAGGTGAGTAACGCAGTCTCAAACATTATTTTGGGCTTAGCCAAGAAATTGAATGAAGTAATCAACAAGATCATTTATGAAAAATTCAATTTTTTTTCAATGTTTATTTTAAAATTTTAGTTTTTCGTGGCCACAGAATTTGACAGTTTTGAATTAATTCTTCGTTTTAAGATTCCCTTTCCTTTCGTTTGCTTGCAGGAAATCGTTTCCTGGTAACATTTGCTGAACAGTTGAGAGAGTATCACATTTCTCTGACCATTTATGATTCGACTCGTATGAAGGACGCCAGACGTCGACTTGAGTAAGTGTTTAGCATGCACCTAGGGGAATTTGACATTGAGACCAAGGTTTTTGTTATCCTGAAATGTATGGATTTTGAAAAAATGCCAATAAAAATAATTCTGGAATTAATTTTTTTCTCCATTTTTCCCTAGTTTGAAAAAAACGAGTTTGGATCGTAGTACAGCCCGCAATATGTCGCTTTCATGCGATGTATTGGCTGCGCACGTAGCATCGGTAAATTTGGCTATCAAGGTGTTATTTTTTCCTGTATCACAATTTATTAGTTTAATAATCATAGAACGATAATCTAATGAAATGGAATCTCTCATACTATCAATAACTTTGATTTACCTTCAAGGGAATACTTTAAAGAATTGGATGAAACCAAGTTCACTGAGATTGACAGAAAACTCAAAGGACTTTACGCTCAAGCAGAGGATGCTCTTACAAGGTATGTCAAAGAACATGGGGAGCCACAGAACCCAATGCTTGTGAAGTTGAAGGAACTCGTTGTGTCCTACCACACTCCCGCCGAACAAACACCTTGCCATGACAGTGAGAGCAGCAGCAAATCCGATTCAATGGTCAATGGCGTTTTATCTGAACATAAAACTTCGGAAGATGACGTAAAGCTGGATGCCTCAGTTAGAGAAAACATCACCAAGACAGCATCGCCAAAGGTCGGATGTGAAGCTGCTGTTGTTAAACCCTCTGACAGAGACAAAAAACCAGACACGATTGTTGAGGAGACTAAAGAAAATCCGCAACCGAGCGGTGCATGTAACATCAAAGCGGAGTTGATTAGCTCCAGCAACAGCTGTGGTGAGAAAAAAGAAGAAACCAAGAGCTCCGATGACGCTAATTCAAAAGATTTGAAACACGAAATGGCAACAATTCAATTCAAACCCGATACTAACAGTAATTCCTCAAATGAAGGAAGTCCTGGAATCTCTGACAAGCATGCAGAAAACGAAGAGGACAAGCATACCACTTCAAAGGATTCCGAAGAGGAAAAGAAACCAAAGGGGATAATCTTCACACTAACACGAGAGTCAACGAGGGTTCTGGAAGAGTGGGTTGCTGAAGATCAAGATTTGAAACAGCTTGGGCTAAAACCGTTACGACTTCTCGGGGCTGGCGATGGGAGAAGTATGTAATTTTGATCAATTCTAAAAGTAAAACTAGTTTTAGATATCAATAATGCAAGCGATCCCCTGCTCTACCTTGTTTTGACGGCTCAATGTTCAACGAAGGCCATTCGTTGATGTAAATTCAATAAAAGTTTATGATTTCAGTTTACCTTTTCATTATATCTTGTTATTACAGTACATATTTTGTTGCTTTCGATTTTATTTTTGCTGAAATTTGTTTTTAACATGTCACAGGATTTCGGACCATTTGCAACAGCAGACACGAC
This sequence comes from Palythoa grandis, assembly GCA_025448215.2. Classification (NCBI taxonomy): domain Eukaryota; kingdom Metazoa; phylum Cnidaria; class Anthozoa; order Zoantharia; family Sphenopidae; genus Palythoa; species Palythoa grandis. The sequence goes on from JAOEJH020113398.1 coordinate 11,693, forward strand.
CTTAACCTATTAGTACTGATTACAGTTATCATGACAACTCTTACAACAACCTTGAATGAACTTTCGATCCTGGGGAGCAGAACCTGTCCGAACAGAATTTCAACGGAACTGAATGGAAAAAAATGGGGAAGATTCATTCTATTGTGCTTGCCTTAAAAGCCTCATCTGTCTTTTCACAGTTAGTGGAACCAACTGTTTGATATGAAACTCGATGAGTTTCTCTGTTTTATGTTTTGTTCTTGCTTTCCCTGTTGCCATATGGTCTTGACCGTACACAGATTAGAAAGGCTTTGACTGATGTAATTAAGCAAACGGCCAATAGTCTAGTGAAGCATCACACCGAGAACAAGAGATGATAACCATGACCCAGCACCACACATGAAACAAAGTAGCTTTGTAATCTTCTTTATTGTTTCTTAAGTTTCATAACCAGTTCATTCTGCTAACTTTGGTTTTTCTTAAATCTACAGTGTGACGGCCCTAATTACACAGAGAAAATTTCGGCCATTTTATTTGATTTCCACGTTACCGCCTCAAACATTTTAGATTATTCGAAATTTCAAAAGTTTGTTTTTTCGGGACACACAGTTTTGCCTAAATGTCCGAGGTGCATTGATGTTTAAAGTAACGTATTGCAATGTTCTTTTGGCGGGGCCAATAGAGGAATTACATTGGAAATATTTTTAAAATTTAGTCTCAAAATTAAGTATTACGGGCTTGTATTAGACACCACAGAATGTAAGTGATGTTTTGGTTTAAATCTACAGATGGAATGACACAACATGAAAGAGACTCGGTGATAGAAAAGTTTAAACGTGGTGATGTAAATTTGATCATCGCAACAACAGTGGCCGAGGAGGGATTGGACATAAAGGAGTGCAATTATGTCATTAGATATAACATGACGGGCAACGAGATCTCAAGCGTACAGTCACGTGGTCGAGTTCGTACAGATATGGGGGAGTACAATGTGCTCGCGGCCGCGAAGTCTGGAGTTCTTGAGCGTGAGTGTTTGAATCAGTTCAAGGAGATATTGATGACAGGTGCACTGGCCGCCATTCAGAGTCTGCCATCCAGCCAGTTTAAAGAAAAGGTGAGTTCTCATCTAATTCTTTTAATTCTCTTGTGAGGATTTGAGAGTAGTATATCGTATAGCGTGCTCGTCGTTAATGCTACACAAATTCAGGGTACGTGTTGTTCTTTGCTATTTCACTATTCCAAGGTTAAAATTTTAAACGTAGATATCAGGGCCCAGTTGTTTAAGAGCTGTTCAGCATTAACCCAGGCTTAAAATTTTAATCCATGTTCTTGTTTCCAGTCTTACAGAGACTGATTCGAGCTGTGATTAACATTTTTTCCCTTGGAAGATCTGAACAATGTTTCATAAGAACTATAACTCTTGCCTACGAGAAGAAATTGCTTCTTGAATTTTGGCTTAACCCAGGGTTAAAGTTAACCAGCCTTTGAACAACCCAGCCCTGAGGGATATCTTTTAATGTTGTCTTAAGCCAGGGTTAAAGCTAACCAGCCTTTGAACAACCCAGCCCAGAGAGATATCTATTAATATTGGCTTAACCCAGGATTAAAGTTAACCAGCCTTTGAACAACCCAGCCCAGAGAGATATCTGTTAATGTTGGCTTAATCCAGGGTTAAAATTAACCAGCCTTTGAACAACCCAGCCCAGAGAGATATTTATTAATGTTTGCTTAACCCAGGATTAAAGTTAATCAGCCTTTGAACAACCCAGTCCAGAGAGATATCTATTAATGTTGGCTTAACCCAGGGTTAAAGTTAAACAGCCTTTGAACAACCCAGCCCAGAGAGATATCTATTAATGTTGGCTTAACCCAGGGTTAAAAGTTAAACAGCCTTGAACAACCCGGCCCAGACGGCTTAGTTATAGTTAGCCTTCAATGAGATTTTTAAATCATTTTTAAAAACATTCAAAACAACTGGCCGGCCGGGGTTCAAATTCAAATTTTTATTGCAAACAAAACGGCAGGTAGTTAGTCAGGAAAAATTCATTTTTAGGGCATTCATATCATTTTTTAAGAACGAAGTAGCTAAATCACACATCCATCCCATTCCTTGGATATTGTCCCCAGTCAGCTGAGGTTACTCAGTCAAATAGTCAGCTGGTCTGTAAATGGTCTGCCGTCTATCTGGCCTAATAGGCCCTTTGCTTTGCAGGATGAGGTCACATGGTACAAAATACGCTATACTGGAACGTAAAAAAACGTGCAAGAGTCCAATGAGAAATGTAAAACAAAGAAAAATCACCCTTTTCTAGTTAATTGTGTTTTGTTTTGGACTCTTCCACATACTTTTGCGTTCCAGTATGGCGTATTTTCTACTATGTGATCTCATCCTGCAAAAGACCTATTGTGCTGTTTATTTTATGTTATTCGGGGACACTAGGTCCTACAGTTATTCTAAAATTTCGAGTTAAATTAATGGAGTTTGTTATGTTTTTTTTTTAAATACTTGAAATAATTAGCAATAAGTAAAGGTAAAGGTAAATGTTGAGGTAAAGGTAAAGGTGAAGGTGAAGATAAAGGTAAAGGTAAGGTCTATGGTATCGCCAGCTTATACAGCTGGTATCAATGGAAGCCGACGGTAAGCTTTTTACCCCTCCTTCTGTCAGTGCTTCGTTCTACGGTTATTTAAAGATAAAGTAACACAGATCAGAGGAAATTCAAAACAGATGTTGGAGTCCCTGAGAATCGAACTGGGGTCATCCAGCACAGAAGGCATCGTACTCACCAACTGTATGCTTTTATTTCAATGTTTGACTTAACTCCAATGCGTTGTGAAGTGCGTTCTCTAGAAGAATGCATTGAGCATTAGTCATTTTACGCGTAACTAACGACTGGTTTTGGTTTATATGCCATTAATATAGATAGGCAACTTGCAAGAAAGAGCGCTTCACAAGTTTCGGCTGCGACAAGGAATAAAGTGTCAAGAAACGAACTTTGATCCAAATGATATTAGCTTCCACTGCCGCAAGTGCAACGAGTTTGCATGCCAAGCGCACGAGATAAAGCGAATTCAGGACACTTATCACGTGATCCCCTCGAAAGATTTCCTTGAAAAGGTAGGTTCTCCATTAAGGTCTTGCTTTGTAGCACTCTTATAGTCTTATAGTATTAATACCAGGAAATACCACTAGCGTACAGATGCAGACAACCATCTTTTATCGATTTTAAATCATATAGGTATATAGACGTGTGTTTGTTTGAGTAGCCCCTGGGAAGGACCAGTTTCAATATCAGTGACACATGGCTCAACAATTTTTGATGAACTAAACCTCAAAGTGAATAACAACTTGAATATACTATCCCCCAGATATTTAAACTCGCTTATCTTGAATATTGTTTTAACTCGAACCCTGTTTTCGTTACGTTACATAAATTATGGTAACTGGTTAGGGACATTATGTGAATCCCACATCTTGTTGTGGTGGTGCTTGTGTTGTTTAAGCAAAAGTAGAACTGGTTTTAAAGGTTTTAAATGATCAAGGTTATTAAGAGTTTTTCCTTC
>JAOEJH020114127.1:0-13829 GCA_025448215.2 Palythoa grandis
ATGTATTTAGCCGGCCGAAGGCCTACTAATTGGGGACACCGTCTTTACCACTCTAAGGTGGACGGAGACATATCACGGTCAAATGACTCTATATTAGACTATATAGCCTAGCTATAGCCTAGCTATGTTAGACTATATAGACTATATAGCCTAGCTATGTTAGACTATATAGACTATATAGCCTATCTAACATAGTCTATATAGTCTAGCTATATAGTCTTACATAGTCTACATAGTCTATATAATCTAGCTATATAGTCTGAAATGTTAACACTGCTTGGCTTCGCTCCTTATATTATCAGTAGCAAACTAAAAATAGAAACATTACGCATGATGGTGCAATCCCTCAAAACAAAAGAACAATTGGGCAAGTTTGGGCAAGCCATTCCAAAACAAAAGAATCCTTATTTTTATTCATGAGAGATGACACAGCACATTTTTAAAGGATGATGTCATAATATATGCGTGCTCCGTATTTTATTCATGAGTTTAGAATACAAAAGAAATCATTTATTTAGGACGTATGACGTCATCCTATGATAATTAATTCCTCCGCACGTTAATGAGATTTCTCCGCAAAAATAAGGCTAATTCGGTCCCTACTATACTACTTGTATAAAATAATTCCACTCTTTTGGATTCCAAAGATTGGAAGGTGACAACATTGATTTGATAATGTGTGCTAGAATCCAAAGCGTGGAAAACCAGAACCGTTCAATTCACAGGACTCAGGAGTATGCTGCCTTAAAGAGGGTTGTGGAACACTCATTAGATGAAAAGCAGCCAAGGAAATCATTGAGTGAGTTTCAGCTTTCAGATATTCTACAAGGAAAAGCTGTGCAAGAGAGGTTGAAACTGAGATGGGCGGTGTTAGCAAGCAGGATTGTATGCAAGCACTTAACTAAGTTAAGACAGTTGCAAGATGTCGTTGTCAGACACATTCCTCATCCCCATGCTAAGAAATGGGAACTAAATGTGATATTGTAAGTGTAAAAATACTTTTTACTAGTTCTTCCTACAGGTGTTCATTTACAACACTGAGTTTCCTTTATAATTGTTTATAATCTTATATAATATTTTGACTTAAGTTCATTTTGTGTTTACAAGAAAAAAAGTAAAAAATAATGTAATAAACTTATTCTTTTTATTTTAATTTGTTATCGAATTTGTTAGCTACTACATGTTTATGCGTTTGTATTAAAAAGTAACAAATTGGAAATGTTGCCAGTTGGTTGGAAGTGTTATACACTCTTATAAACCCTTGTATAAGAGGTTAAACTTAGCTTGGACACCATTAATATAGCTTATGGGTTCCCAAACGTTCGCTAATTTATCTATAATTTTCATCATTCAAACCTAGTGCTGCCTCGGAATTCAGTTCTACAACCCTAATGTAGTAGGAGAGATGGCCCAACTTTTAATGAAAACACAAGAAAAATATGTACCCATGAACTCTGAAAAAGTTGTGAAGGCAGTACTTTTTCATGGTGATCAACTGTTTGAGGAAAGGGCCAGAAACATGCAATGGACATTTCAGGATGGGGACAGCAGCCGAGAGAGACTGGAAGGTCTTGAGGCTGAGTTTGCTGACTGGCATGCCAAGTTGAGTTTGTATATGGTACAATTCTTTGCTTTATATCAAAAAATGTAGCACAGATAAAACTAATATTGATAACTATTTAATTGAAATGTTCACATTTTAATGCAATTATATTTAAAATGTTGCAAAGCAGCTGCTGACATTATTAAAACAGAACTTTTTATAAAATTAATGAGCAAGGGAAATTTACCTCATTTCCAAGTGCATAAAATGATGCAATTATACCATTACTTTTAAAATGTTGCAAAGCTTTTAAAGTGTTGCTGCTGACATTATTAAAACATAACTTTTTTAAGATTATTAAGTAAGGGCCATTAATTATATAATATAGAAAAAAGAGACATCCAAAATAAGACCTATAAAGTGTACGAGATGGAAAATCTTCGAGATAAAAATCTATCTCGGAGATTTCTATCTCGAAGGTTTCTATCTCGAAGATTTCTATCTCGAAGATTTCTATCTCGAAGATTTCTATCTCGAAGATTTCTATCTAGAAGATTTCTATGTCGAAGATTTTCTATCTTGAAGATTTCTGTCTCGAAGATTTCTATCTCGAAGATTTCTATCTCGAAGATTGCTATCTCGAAGATTTCTATCTCGAAAATTTCTATCTCGAAGATTTTTATCTCGAAGATTTCTATCTCGTATGCTTTATATGTCTTATCTCGGATGTCCCTTTGGAACCACCGTAGTTTAGTTTTGAAGCATTTGTTCCGTGAAAGTTGAAATTTGGAATCGTCCGTTCGGGACAAGTTGTAGTTTGAACTACAAGCACGAACTTTCGAATACACGCTTGAAATACGCGCATAAAGTAGAGCGCAAGTTTGCATGTAAGTTAAATGAAGTGGTTAAGAAGTTCAGAATAAAGGAACGATAAATGCAAGAAGTGAATTATCGTTCAAGTTTGGAACGAACGAATAATAACTCTTTGTCTAATTTAGGGAGATAGTAAACCATCACAGTGTCTTAAAATGAGGTGTTCAAAAATGGGCTTTTTCGGGAGTTCTGTACCTGCTATGTAACTTTGTGTTAAAAATATAAAATATAAAAATGAAGAAAAAGCATAAAGGAACTAAAAACATTATGAGTAACCATGGTACCGTAAAACATTCTGACAACTGCATGCAATTGTCTTTTTTTCCTCTTTCTTTTTTCCATTCTAGATCAGTGGAATGCGAAATACCATCATGTATGGACCTATGAGACTATATGTGAGGAAATATTTTGAGCGTTAATTGGGGCATGAAATTTTTTTTCCTTTTCTCACGTGTTATTTATGGACCAATTCACCAGATAAATGAAAATTCTAAGTAAATGGAGCTCTTTAGTTTAAGCTCATTCAAACGACAGGTGCAGCTTAGCTCAATAGGACTAAATTATATTCAAAATATATTCTAGCAGAAATCAGAAAGGGATCTTAGCAACTTAGTTTTCACCAGATGTATTACACTGTCTCACACAGATACTTTCTCACTACAAACTGATCTAAAAAAAACTACAGGCTCTATTTTTTACGACACACCATGTAGTGCTAATGAAATTTTTCTATGCCGTAACAGACACTAGTAAAACAATATGCTTAAAATATTTCGCGCCAGTGAAATTGAGAACAATTGCATTCGACAATTTCCGTATGAGTTGGCAGCAATTATGTTGAAAAACAATGAGTGAATTTTTCTCCTGAATACAAAAGGTGAATTTGATGAAGATTATAGCGGATATCATCCGAATGGTAAGGAAACAATAACTTCTACGATTATTAAATATAGGAAAACCTAAAAACCTAATATATTCTACGATTGCCTTTGTAATGACGACAATAGTGTAAATGAGCAGCCTGTATTAAAGTGATATCGAATTAGAATCGAGAGCTAAACAAATGCAAACTGACTAGCCGTTAAGATGGACTGCTTTGTATATTTTGGTGTATTCTGAAGTTTTGTACGTTATTGATCCCTCGATTATTATATAACTATGAACAATTAGGCATTAATCTAGTTTAGCAGTTGAGTTTCAATGCCCGGCGTAGATACGATCTTAGTGACACCGATATACTGCTAGAGTTTCGCCGTTGCTCAAAAATTGGCTTGCTAATTAGGAAACCTGGATTAAACAGACTTTAAACTGCTTGCTAATAGATTCTGCTACCATGTTTTCAATAAGAGATAAGAGCTGAGGGAACTGATGAAGTTGGCCGGATCTTTCAATCTTTACACCTGCTCTGAATCAAAACCTTCCCAACGGCTCCTGCGAACCTTTCATTTCCTCTTGTTTTTTGGTGTTTAGTTGTCCTAATTGCCCCGATTGTCGTTTTGTTAAGTCTTTTTCTTTGAAACTTAAAAGAACCGTAACTGACCACTCAAAATGTTGCCAATTTATTTGCCACGCATGCAGATAAGAACAAACACCCGACGCATTGGAACTAATCACCTCTCTTTAATAAATGGACCTCTATAGTAAGCTGGGAAAAGAAGCAAAATTTTCCCTCTACGTTGCTTTTAAAATACTTCATCATATAAACGCAAAATTCATTGACAGTACTGTATGTATGTCAGTGGTCAAAATGTGACAGCCATTGACCGATCCATAATGACTGATGTGACAGTCTGAGAATTGCAAAAGGTATAGCTAAAGAGATCTCAAATTAACGGCGGTGCAAATATGGCTTTAATCAACACATGCTTTCTTGTGTTTCCAGCGGCTGACCAATAACATTTACGAATTCTGGAACTTCCGATTTCAGGTAATAGTTCCGTTTCAAGTATTGTTCAAACTACCACAGAAATATTTTTTTCAAAGTCAGTTTTTTACATAAAATCCTACTTTCGTCGAATCCGGTAGACTCGACTCACTATACATGGGTCGCTGATATTCATTGACGTATCATTCTTCATAATTTTACACTTTTCCGGTAAGTATGTGGCCTTTGTATTTACATTTAGCTTGTATTTTCCGTTCCCTGCAGTAAAACCTGAAAAAAATATTAGCGAGCTAGTTTTGGCTTCGGAATTAAACTCACTATATACTAATTGTTATTATAATCTCAAAAGAAAACTGTTATTGATTGAATATTTTATGTATTTTTCCTAAGGCAAAAAATACTGAAGGTATATTTTAACTCCATACTGAGAAATTTAAATCAGTGGATTTGTTAAGCATTCGCAAATGTCTGTAGATATCGGTTGCACCATTACTGAATACGGAGTTCATTTTGTTGTCGCTTTTGGTTAGTCCGACTGCAAGTTATAATTGCTGTGTCCATAATCGAAAAACATAGGCAAAAGACAACTTTGATAAAAAAAATATCAGGACAAAACTATCTGTTCCTTTTTTATCGCGGGATAAAAGTTTAGAAGGTAGTCCCCATAAAACCTAATATTAAGTAAAATGTTTCGTATGAATATTCAATCACTCCGAAAAACACCTGCCATGAGTTTTGTTGGTAGTAATCGATTGCTTTGAATAAACAAAAAAAAAAATTATAACTCGAAACTTTAACTGGTAAAGTGATCTTTATCTGTTAATTACGCTTATAAAAGTCTCTATTTGTACCGCTTAAAAATAAAAAGAGATGTTTCTGTTAGTTAGCTGGTTGTTTTTTTGTCAATATAGAAAGACAAAAGATTTTAGTTTATGAGCAAGGTTTGTTATGATACTTAACTGATTCTCAACAATGGGATATCGTCAACATACTCCCTTGTAATCATTGTTGATATAAGGGAAATATTTCATTAACTGTTGCCGTATCATCAGTTCCCCTGTTGACAAATAGAAAACCCCCCTGTGTAACAGACTTTTTTGCAAATATTTTTCCGGGTCAGACAATTTTTCACCAACTGTTTGTTGGAAATTTCTATCAATTCATTATTTCAATATTCGCCTTTTCTCTTCTCTCGAGATTTCATTTTATGACCAGGAAAAGCAAAATCTGGCCATCTAAATTTTCAGATCGGTCAAGGGACCAGTTTGGTCAAAATTCTTGCCTGGTTAGGGAAAAAATCCCACCAGGAGTCGGGTGTCACCACATCTGTTTCATATAGGGATTAACACAGCCTCCTCACTGCCTTTCAGTTTTTGACAGAGACAAATTTATGCTGAAGAGGCCACTAATGAAGCTAAACGATTTGCCAGGCCTTATTAGATCACTGTGAGTGCTGTACTTGATTTCAGCAGCCGCAGAAACAGCGTCAATAATAAAAAAAGTACTTTATTTAACGTTAATAGCGAAGGAATGGGCTGATCAATCTTGCTAGCAAGAGGCTATAATGCATATATGTAATTGCTCTATGGCTCAGAGTTGATTTTGCAACGTCAGTGCTTCATTTCCTACAGTATAATCTTTGAATATTGACCAACGCAGAATGCTAAAAACAACAGCATTTAAAAATGTCCACACCGGTATATATGCTAATTCAAATCTTTTTTTTTTGCCGAGCTTGTTATAATATTCTAGACCCAAACAAAAAAACAAACATTTCTTCTCATGTGACATTTGATATATCACGAGAAATAAGACAAATTTATTTTAACATATACTTTCTCAATGAAAAATTTGGCTTGAGAGGAGAGAGCCCCTGATGTTAATGTCAAATGTACGGAGCTCATTTTTCACAATACGTATGCCTTGGTAAGCGCTAATAATTTTTTCTGAAACTGTTTTTTTATTAATTTCATTAGTTTTACCAACAACTGCTAAGGAACCGCGCTAACAGCCTGGTTTGACGTCACCTAACTGTCCCGTAGTTTGGTCAGTAGGGCTTAACAAACTCAGATCAAATACTTCCTAGAACTTCATTCACTGCAGTTCTCCCATTGTCGTGAGTAACTGTTTAAAGTTGTCTTTTTCAATTGCTAATTATCATTGTTTGTTTTAATTAAATTTTCCAAATGAAACTTGTTACTCGATTTCGTTTATTGTTGTAGAATAAATGTTTTTGTAACGGAGATCAAACTGCGCTACAAGGAAATTTCGTGCATGCACTGTTTTCTCGAGTTTAGCGACAGCGTTTCGTCTCGTGTTCAAAACAAAAAACTTCAAAATAAAATTTTAGTCTCAAAACGTTTAAGATTGCTAAAATTGTAACTTTTTTTGTTAGAAGGGATGAGAAGGACTTTGATAAGGGGGTGATGGTAGTGTTGCTGTTTGCGGAGAGTTATGACAATAACACGTAGTTGAATCATAGCGATGATCCGCTATGGAAAGTCATGGAATGGTCACACGTAGTAACTATGTCAACGGTATGCAAAGGAAATTTAGATAACAGCTTTGAGATATATGCGTTATTGAACAAGCGTTAGGTCAAGATGGCTGGATATTGGCCAATTTCTTTTTTTGCGTTATTATGGACCGAGTGAAGTCGAGGTCCATGAAAACGCAAAAAAAGAACGACGCCAATATCTAGCCATCTTGACCGAACAAGCTTGATCAATAAAGGATTTATTATATAGGCAAAGAATTTCACTTTACTACTGAAAATCCGGAGCGAGCAAGATGGGTCTATCTTGCCCGCTTGGGTGGCCAATCAGAACACAGAATTTGCTTCATCTTGCTCGCTCACCGAGCCTGCCATATAATAAGAGGCCTTATTGTACCCTTAAATCGGACGACTCACAGAATCGCATCGCATCGCAGCGCTAACAAACACTACTGAAGTTTTCAAGAATTGTAGAAACTTCTTTCTCGTGTATTATTACAACAATAGCAAACTCCGATGGAATTTTCCAAGTATTATAAAAATTTCTATTTTTACTATAGTGATGTGGGTTCTTAAGTTTGTGTTCTAGATACTCTGTTCACTTAGTTGAGCTGTGTATAACACACTAGTGAAACTGTTTTGGCACTTTGGGTTTGTAACGTTTCCCGATAAAGCAGATCACAAACTATAATTTTAGAATTAAGAATTATAGAAATAATCATGTTTTATAGAATTGACAGGCCAATTAAGTTGACTTAAGCCAGATTTTACTGCATGAATATATAATTAAACAGACTTCGTGATTTTTTTTTGAGTTTATTCTTAAGCCGTTGATACAGGACTGAGAATAAAGAGAAAAGAAAATGTCAATTACATTAGGTAAATCAGATTTTGGCCAAAGCAAGGCTTTCTAAATTAAGATTGACTAAGCTTGACCTGATTTTCGTTTTGACAGCTTTGTAAACAAGTTGGATTTCGTGTAATTTATTTGATTGCTCGGTTGAAGGAGAGAGTCACCCCCAATTAGCAAAAAAGAAAATGGTAATAATAGAGGATCAGTGCTATATTGTATTTGTATGTATGTTTTTGTACGGTTTGTAGCTTCTTACAATCATAAAACAATTGTATTCGTCTAAAAAATGTCAGGTCGAATATCAGTAACATGTTTGATTGAAAGCTTTTATTTTGTTTTTGGTTAAAAGTTTTTATTCTCTGTATACTATCTTACTATGGCAGTACTGAATATTTGCTACAAAATTAATGAAGCATCTCAGCGTCTCATTAGTAAACTTTAATATGTTTTTCTTATGGATGTCAGAAGCAAAGAGGTTTTCGATAAAGTTTAACCTCTAATTTCGATGTTTCATTTCGAGCATCTGTTTCCAAGAAAACCACGTATTTGTTATTGATACATGAATAAAACTATCGGAAACAAATTGTGCATGTTTTTCAAACGCAAAAGAACAGTTGTGGAAGATTAAAATAGAAGTATCTAAAAAGTGCTCCCCGATATTTAATATTGAAAATTTATTTTAAGGATTGTAAGGAACTGCATGGTTATCAGAGGGATTATTTGGGAATCCTGTCATTTTGTTATGGTATTTAATACATCCCCTGCGGTTTTCGGCTTTTCAAAAAGATTGTTTTAAATTGTAAACACATTATTGGCCGACTTACGGTCTTTTAAAAGGAGCTAAAAGGAATATTGGGAAAGCACAAAACAAGCTTTGAACAAAAAACACTAACCAAGTACTTCACAACAAAGGAAAAACTGAAATACTTATTTGAACAGCATTTACTGGCGAAATTAGTTTGCATTTTAAAAACTTGAGTGAGTCAGTTGTTTGAGCAACAGCAAAAAAAGAGGAAAAGAAAAGAAAATCACAGTTAAAAAATATTGCTCAATGAAAATTTAAAATTACAAGAACTATGTCAAGGGAATTACATATCTAAGAACTGCAAGTGAAAATCAATATCGCGGATGCCAGTCCTGCCACGTAACGAACCAGACAACTCAATTATAATGGAAAGGAAGTAATTTTTTTTGAAAACTTATTTCCCTTAGAAAATAAGGCATGTTTGACATATAATATAAATGCGTCAACTGGGCAAATAAGATGATTTGAATTTTGTTTAAGTTCTCTCAAGTTTCTAAGCAAGTTACTGTCACACAGTCTTGTCTCTTTTTTACTTTCAATAGTAATTAGTATCTGAGTCCGTTATGGTGATGAAGCCCTTCAGGGCTATTCTGCTACCGAGCTAGAACACTGTCACTGTTTGTAATATTAGATAATTCACAACTACATTACGCTTTAGTTGAATAATTACTATTGTACTTCGCTCCATGTTGTTTGTACAAGCCATTTTGAGAAGTCGGTAGCTTTAAAAATAATATTTGAATCTACGTAATCAGCAAAAAACTTCCTATGAATGTGGTCAATTTTGATTTAAGATATTTGTATAAACTCAAAGATCACATGTGAAGCACGTCTTTATTGAGAAACACCTGAATAGAGACAAAGTTTTCCCCCCAAAATTACTAACACATATTATCCTGTTTTTTCTTTAAAAAAATGAGTTGTCAAAGCATACGGGAGGATTACGAAGCACGACCAAAACGGAAAAGCATCGAAAAAACTGTGAGGTTCGAAGCTCGACTTTCGCAAGACGAAAACGAAATGACAGAAAGACGAACAGCTAAGATTTCCCCCCATATTTCGGAAACTAACGGGTTTGCAAAGCCAGATCTCGAGGTTGAAGATACTGACCAAACACAAGAGATGAACATGTCTGTTGGTAGACATCTACGTAATACAATGTCCGTCAAAAACTCCGTACGTCCTGGACGTACAAGAAGACTTTCTCTATGGAAGAGCTCCGAACATGTTGATCCTTTTCTTCAAAAATTTAGCACTAGGGATCATCGAAAATTTGCACCTGCAAGGAGAATAACGAGAGCTATGCGTCGTAAGTCAACAAGCACTCATGGAGAAGGAGCAAGTGTAGTGCGGGAAGTTGAAAAAGAGGAAGGCAGTACAGCTAGTTCTGTTTACGATACCAGTTCTGTGTACGGGGAGGACGAAAGCTGTTGGACCCAATGTACATCCGACAAACCAATAATTTTTGATCCCAATGGAAGCTTCATAAATGTTTGGTTTTACTTTGTAGTTTTCGCAGTTCGATATAATTTGTGGGTTTTAGTTCTCAGATGTGCTTTTCCTGATTCTCAGGGAGACTTTACCGTTGTTTGGTTTGTATTTGACTACTTCTGCGACGTGATATATCTTCTAGACATAGCGGTTTGCATACGAACAGGATTTCTTGACGAAGGCATTCTCGTCGAGTTCAAGAAACGGGTTGCGAAAAAATACCTTACTTCTCCCGACTTTGTCGCTGATGTCTTATCTATTCTTCCGACAGATATACTTTTCTTCGTTATCGGAGTAAAGCCAATCTTGAGACTTAATCGTCTAATAAAAGCATACAAGTCATTTCGAATGAAAGCAGTCATGGAGTCACAAACTAACTACCCCACTTTTGTTCGCGTTTTCTTTCTCATGCATTTGATGTTCTTAATGATTCATTGGAACGCTGCGATGTATTATTTAATTTCTGGTTGGGAAGGATTTGGATCGAACGAATGGGTCTACAAAGGAAACGGCTCCCTTTATGATCAGTATTTCCATTCGCTGTACTGGTCAACGCTTACTCTAACAGCCATTGGCGATCTTGAAACACCGCGTACAATAACGGAGTAAGTATATCTATATACTGTATTTTAGAGTTACAGAAAAAATGATAAATAATTTCATGAAATTGTAAAGAATAAATTTATATTGGTACATGAAATCAATTGGAAAAATGTTGCGATTTACTCAGCTAGTCATGTGTTGCTTGTATAACGTCTCTAATTCATTTTATTCTTGGTTGAGAAAAAAAAAACAATTATTTTTTTTTCGTAGAGAGCCTAAAATAAAAATAAATTCTTAAATTACCGAAATTATCGAAAGCTATCACCTTTATGCAGATGCCAGTTTCTTGATAGGTTATACCTTAATATCTCTTTTATGCAGTTTGAGATGGTCCAAACAGGATAGTGTGGCCGAGCACAAAAAGAAAACACGAATTGTTTCTCGATTCTCGTCAACAAAAAAACCGGAATTCTGATTATAGTCTGAAATTTTAATTCATTGACGTGCGAATAACTTTATGCATAAATTCGAAACGAATAATATCTCGCCATATTTATTGTCATTTCTTTTTACGCTATTATTTTCGTCAAGTCCAGCTGGGTATGTAGGTTTCTGGTTTAGCTAGACAAACGTATTTAGGTTGTCCATATCACTAACTATTATTGTCGTGGCAGTAGCTCCGGTCCTTGGGCTGAGCTGCCGGCGTAGCTCAGTACTTTCATTGTTGTAACATTACAGTTATAATGCTTGTGGATGTTTGTGTAGATTACAATAAATCTGTTGTGGCTGTTCTTCTGCATCTTCACATTTTGGCCCAAATCAGACGTATTAATCATTTTTTTTGGAAATAAAGGGCTCTGATAATTCGAAAGAGATCTTAAGATCTTGTATTTGAAATTCATCCTTGCCATTCATGCTTTATTGTAAAAACTCCGAATTTTGGGATAATTTTCAGCTTCCTTTCTCCATCAGCAGTAAAATGCACAAATTTGATTTATTTTGTAGTTTTCTTCATCTCTGTGATGATATATTGTTACCATTTACAAAATGATTTGCTCTATTTCACTTTGTCAAAGAGGGTATGAAAAACAGAGCGATAGCTTTTCCTCCAGTCTTCAGTACAACTCAAACATAATTTAGCAATACTCGTGCTCCACGATTTTACTGATATTTTCGTCCAAATTTATGCTTTCGGATAAAAAGATAAATTCTGAATTATTTTTCAACTTCTCCAGTGTTCAGCAAAATTAAGGTTTTTATTATTTTGCGCTGAGTTATATAATTTTCCTTACATCTGAGAAAGCATACGTAGATATTGCTAAAAGCCATACTACAATTTTATTGGGTATATAAAAGCATCATTTAGTATTAAAACCTGATTCTCGGCCTAAAAATCAATTATAGGGGAGAAAAGTTGTTAGAGCCATCAAAAAAGTGAAGAACGATCAACAGGAAAGACGTGCTTGTTTGCTTGCGTTTGTTTTTTCCCATTCAAATATTTTTTATTGGACTCAGTCACGAAAATTAAGGTGCCTCCATTAAAAGTGAAACGCAAAAGATATTCTATAAACTGAAAAAAAACTCTGTACATATTAAAAACCTGCGAGAAGATAAACCTTAAATAGATTTTGATGAGCAAAACTGTTATTTTTAAAAGTCCGATTTGAAACGAAAAGCAATTGCTTAAAATAGTAGAATTGTCGCAAATGACATGTCATTCATTCTAAAGCGACATACAGCCGAATATACGCGTTGTCCCGAGAATCAGTAGGAAACAAAATAAAATCTCTCTATCTGTTCTTGGCCATTTTGTTTTTAGTAATTTAGACCATTTAAAATTGCTCTGCTTTGAAACATCTACTGATATAGTTGCATAGATTGATCGAAAGTAGGGTTTAAATCATTTTTTTATCAATGCGCTGCATGCCGAGATGAAGCCTCCAGTTAAACGGCAGATGGCGAATTAGCATTTTATTGTTTGCTGTTTAACTACAAAGGACAGATATCGCTTAATTAAAATAGAAAGCTAGGTGCAATCGACGTGAATATTCAGTTTTGGCATATGACAAAATTAACTCAACTTTGTGAATGTTTAGAAATCAACGGAGCTTCGAGTTTCGAAATCAACGGAGCTTCGTGTTTCTCAGACTACCTCCTAGAGCTTGTTTTGCTAAATTCAGAGAATTTTCAAAAACCCAACGATGAAGAGTGAAAACCAATGACCTCTAGACTGAAAAAAAAGCCCCTTTCTTATAATTCTATTTTTAGCGATGTTAAAAGCCTTATAATTACGCTGTGACAAAATTGAATGTTTCTATAGCGAAAATAAATGTTTCTATGGAGAAGTATATTGTTTTTACAGTTCCGTAATTTGCAAATAAAAATTTAAAAGAACTGTACAATTACTACGTCGGGGAGATGAAACGCATGCTTGAAAAACTAGTGCTAGTTAATCGGTCTTTTTGCTATTTAACTTTCTATTTTTTTTCTATTTTGATTTTTCTCAATCGAAAGAAGCAAGATATGGTATCCTTTAGTTGATTTGACTTATTTCACTTAGATCAGAAACAAACCTCTATAGCATTTGATTATTCATTTTCATCAATGGCACTTTTGGATTTTCCAATTATCGCAAATTTAGTATTCTCTCCATTATGGCCTTCAATGCCACAAAACGTTAGCTTAAATACACGTCAAGAAAGTTATGTGTAATTTATTTGGAACTCTTCACAAGACTGATTTTTTGCTGCGCCCGAACAAGTACTAACAATAAATGTGTTAATGCCGACAATTTTGGCATTTGATTTATAACTAAAAACAGAATTAAATGTGACATCTAATGAATATTTTATGTCGTATTAAATAACGGAAAAGCATACAAGCCCACACATGTCATATGTTACGGTTCTAATCCCCGGAATTGCGTTCGATACGGTAAGTTTGGTGTTTGATCGAAGTTAGCTAGCCTATATAGCACTAATTCAAGTTACTATAATAATTATATTTCCAAAAATCTTCTGTATTACCGTCGCGCATCGCCGCTCTGTCATTTATTTTTAAAGTCTCAAAATTGCACATACGTGCTGACAATAACATTGAGCCACTCTTATTGGGCATTCACTAAGGCCACACGGGCAGCGAACATTGCCGTCTGGGCTAAACTATAGAATACAGGTCCACTTACATACCATCCATTTTCTTTCCTGGCTCGGTGTCTCGGTAATAAAGCATAAGTATTATTTTCCTGGCTCGGTGGCTCGTTAAGTAAAGCATAAGTATTATTTTCCTGGCTCGGTGGCTCGTTAAGTAAAGCATAAGTATTATTTTCCTGGCTCGGTGGCT
>JAOEJH020114919.1:0-15206 GCA_025448215.2 Palythoa grandis
CAGTAACAACAGTAACAGTAACAGTAACAACAGTAACAGTAACAGTAACAACAGTAACAGTAACAGTAACAGTAACAGTAACAACAGTAACAGTAACAGAACAGTATCAGTAACAGTAACAACAGTAACAGTAACAGAACAGTATCAGTAACAGTAACAGTAACAACAGTAACAGAAACAGTAACAGAACAGTATCAGTAACAGTAACAACAGTAACAGTAACAACAGTAACAGTAACAGTAACAGTAACAGAACAGTATCAGTAACAGTAACAACAGTAACAGTAACAGAACAGTATCAGTAACAGTATCAGTAACAGTAACAACAGTAACAGTAACAGTAACAGTAACAGTAACAACAGTAACAGTAACAACAGTAACAGTAACAACAGTAACAGTAACAACAGTAACAGTAACAACAGTAACAGAACAGTATCAGTAACAGTAACAGTAACAACAGTAACATTAACAGTAACAGTAACAGTGACAGTGACAGTGACAGTGACAGTAACAGTAACAGAACAGTAACAGAACAGTAACAGCAACAGCAACAGAACAGTGACAGTGGCAGTAGCAGAAGCAGTACCAGTACCAGCAACATAACAGTAACAGTAACAGTAGCAGTAGCAGCAACATAACAGTAACAGTAGCAGTAGCAGTAGCAGCAACATAACAGTAACAGTAACAGTAGCAGTACCAGTAGCAGCAACATAACAGTAACAGTAACAGTAGCAGTAGCAGTAGCAGCAACAGCAACAGAACAGTAGCAGTAACAAAAACAATAATTGTTGTTATTATAATAAAGGTAGAGGGGCAGCATTTGATTCTAGCAGCTCCGTTTAAAACTTATACTCACGAAACTCGAACCCAAATTAACCCTCTACCCCCAAACGGGCAATAAAATGTGGTAAAGGCGAGCTAACTTACACTACAGCTAATACTCACTCATAACCGCCATATGCCTCTTCGTCGTTGGGGCTGTACTGTTCTGTATCGTACTGATACTCATCTTCTGGATGATTGTAATACTCCTCGGCAGCATAGTAGACAGTACTCCATTGCTCTGTGGAGTAAACCACATACACATCTCTTTCAAAACACTGGACTCTTACCCACCAAGCATCTCTATTTGTACTTCCGGTTATTAATGAGCATTGTTTATGAAGACTGAGCACTCTACTGGGAGATGCTTTCCTATGTTTCAATGTCTAGAAACTGGTTTCAAATTATTTCAGATACAAGCAAGTGTGGGTCATGATATCTCCTCAACATCAACTTATCTTTAAAATACAGCTTCCTGCGTAGCAGATAATACTCCTTTGCTCTGAAGAGTCAACCACATACATCTCTCTTTCCAGTACATTGTGGCCATTCTTACCCACAATACACTTTAGGTAGCTAAACTGGAAGAGCATCTGACTAGTAATGATAACGAGCTACAACTCTTACTAAGCTAAAGCTAAATCTCCTTACGAGCCTATTGGCCCATTGAAGCAGATGCTTATCTCCGGTCTCTGTACTGTTAAGTGGATGAGAGTCATTGAATCTCCCTGGACGGGACACCAATCCGTCGCAGTTTAGCCCCCAGCAGAAGCTGGTACTCATTTTACCGATCTCGTAAGGATGGAAAGCTGAGTCAACTTTGGCGGAAAGAAGGTCACACAAATGTTAATCACCCGGCTGAGCTCTTACTCCCGGACATGAATTGAAGCCATTGACGGATGGTCACCGCAAGGGTAAGGAAATTATCTGAGCATCTAAAATGTGAGCCTTGTAGGAGGTGCTGATCTGTCCCGCTATGTTTAATAGCACATACGTTATTTAGCCAAACTAATTTTGGGTTGATAGGGCAGGTTTTACAGGGTTCCCATTCTACGTGAAAACAAAATTCCCTGAACAAAGGCAATCTTCCCTGACATAAGCTGGTACAGGTTTTTTTTAGTAGTACCTGGTGTACAGCTATCGCCAAAGATTTTTTTCTCTATCCAAGGAAACGTATTTTGAGTGAGTTTACAACAAGAAAATTTATCCGGATGACAGAAATCAAATTCCCCTGACTTTTGAGCACTTTTTCAAAATTCCCTGACGTTTTAAAAATTCCCTGACAATTCCCTAAACTTGAAAAAAATTCAGATTTCTCTGCCTTTTCAAGGTGAGTGGGAGCTCTGTTTTAGTAAATCGAAGCTTGTTAACACCCACTTTAGTTCGTGGTGATACTATAAACAACTGATTCAATGGACCTTCTTCGATGGCCTGATTATTTTCTCAATACAGTCCTCTTGGGAAATAAGATGCTTTGTTTGAGGAGAGCTTTCCTTCGTGTCTTTTTTTATTACTGCATCCGAAACAAAGTATCTTATTTCTCAAGAGGACTGTATGGGGAAAATATTGAGGCCATTGAATAAGGTCTATCATAATGATTAAAGGTTAATTGTTGATTCTAATAAGAGCCCAGCGGCAGCACAAGAAGTGCTGCTATCACTACTTCACCTTGACCTCAACACAGTAGTTCACGAAGCTACAGCTTTAGAAAAGACCTTTCAATCAGCCAATGAGAGACATGACAAAGTATGACGTGATCTCATAGTTTGCAATAACAACAACAACAAGACTTTTGTTATAACCAGTTTGCGTTGAAATAATCCACTTGCATCGGAAACATGAAATATAACTTATGCACTACCGTGTCTGGAGATCAGCCCAGTTCAAAGATGGGCTTCTAACTCCATACATTATTTTATTTCAGTAGTAGGAAATTACGTACCATCGGTGGCGAGTCCTTCAGTATCGGACTGTTGATTGAAGAAGAATTAACAATCAGCTCACATTTAATACGCTTTTGTCACAATGGTTGTACGAAAAGAATAAATTAAAGTTTACACGATGGAATAAGCACTAACCACTTCAAAATAGTACACACTGGTTGGTCGAGTCAAGTGACTTGCGTCTAGCGGGAAATGTTTGAAATTGGAATTGATTGTGGAAGGAGAATACATCAAACATTAATGAATAATAGCATACACCAAGCAACATGAAAAATGAACGATGGAAGAGAACCAAAAGACAAAATTGCAAAGATGAACGGACAAGAATATCAAAACAAGAAGCCAGTCTTGTAGTGATAAGCTATCAACATAACTATCAAGAAAGTAATCTGTTAAGAGTTTTAATTTTTTTAAGGAATTATGGGGCTTACATTTCAAATCATCTTGAATTGAATTTTAACACCAAGAAAACGGATGTTATATTTGAATTCGCATCAAATAAAACTGTTTAGAATTGGCGTACACAAATGATACTCAGATCGGCAGCTTGGCAGTGGCAAGTATTTCTTGGTGTTTTTTCTTAACTGGTAAACTTGCAGAATAGTTTCTGAACTTGGAATTAAAAATTGTAGAACTATTTTTAAGACTTTTAATGCCAAAAATCAGAAATGTTTTTAGCAAGACTTGGAGCACAAACTCAGATAATAAAATCTCTCGTAACAACATTTGCAAACAGGACTTTCGGAGCTTAGAATCCAGACACTTTTTATAATGTTTTTAGACTTTTTAACGCGAAAAAATTCAGAAATCTCTGTGGCGGTAGTCACTTAGTTCGGGGTAGTTCGCTTAGTTCGGTCGAAATGCAATGTCTCTTTCAAAAGACCTCTACCAAAATTTAATACAAATTAAAACTTCTAATTCTTGTAGTCAGCGTGATGTCACGGGTCACATGACACATTGTCCGCCATGACAGTTGGGGCAAAGAAAGGCCGGGAGTTTCTAGGTTAAAGGCAATCGTTTTACCTCAACTGTCATGGCCGCCTTTGTTGTCAAGGGAGTCACGTGATCAATAGCCCGGATGTCCGACTTCAAGAATGACCTGCACGAGCCCTTTGGAAGTGTTACGACCAGCACCAAAAAATAAAACGGTCCGACACTACGCTCAGTTTATTACCTACTACTATTAATAGTCTTACCAAGTAATACGCAAATTGTTGAGCCTCTGCGCTGTCTGGGGTCCCCTCAGGAAGTTGTGCTTCATGTACCACGTCCACCTGAGACTCTGGCTCGTTCTGTCCCCAGTTGTTTGCTCTAAGATCCAAAAGACTCTGTAGAAAGGCCTTCGTAATCCTACCAGAGCAAACGTTACGCCAAGTTTTGAGAAAGTTTTGAAAGCTAACTATCTATACTAAATCCTTTTATGTGCCTAAATGGCCCATTGGAGCCGGTGCTTATCTACAGTTTCTGTAGTGTTAAGTAGATGAGAGTCATTGACTCCCCCTGGATGGGACACTAATCCGTCGCAGGTTAGCCCCCAGCAGAAGCTGGTACTCATTTTACGGACCACGTAAGGATGGAAAGTAGAGTCAACAAAGGTCACACCAACATTCAGAGGCAGAGCTAGGGTTAGAACCTAGAAAGACAGAGATCTTACTACCGCGCCACCCACGCTACTGTTTAATTTCTCTCAATGTTTTCTCAAACTCATTAATAATTCATCACTTTTCTAGCCAATAAAAATGGCTAATTTGGTCACTTGTGTGAGTTTTGATACCCAATGAAAACCGAGATGAAAATCACACATGCTTTGGATCAGATATTCAAACTACGCATGATTTTCATCTGTGTTCTCATTGCACATCAAGATTAATGCCTAAAACAAAATATATCAAACACGAAAACAATACTTCAATGGCTGGAAAATACATTTCCTTGCATATCAGACATCGACATGTCGCTTCTTGGGGGCTCATCAGTTGCGACTTCCATCACACACTTGCTCAGCCAGTAGTTGAGACTGGTAGTTTCAACTCTGTACTTTCTCGCGTCACGCTTTCATCTCCGGGTTTTACTTTTCTGAACAACTGCCATTCTTTAAAAATATCAAGTGCCTAACTTATTCTTGTACTTTGCTGATGCAGGAGTTGCTTTGCCAACCAAAATCACTTCTTGTTCCAAAGCGTTTGGATCTTGAAACCGCTCTGTTTCTTCCATGGCGTCGAAAGAGAAGTGAGACAAACGTTTGAATTCAAAATCATAAAAGCCCAGCCCGATATGAATAATTTCCACGTAAATAATGGGCATTGCATTCTCACACGTTGTCTTGATTGTGAGTTTATTATTTCAAAGAATTCTTATGCCCAATTGAGAAGCCATATAAAAAAATCGCACTTCATGATTAATCAACTGTTCCAAACACTTCAAAAACAATAAATCCCTCAAGGCTTCGCCCCTCGCAACTTGATTATTTTCTCGGTGTCTGGAATGGCTGATCAAACACTAGTGCTCGTTTTTGATATATTACATAAAAAACACAGTAACCAGTCGAGATTAGAAAAATCTCCTAATATACAAAATTTTTCGGCTTTTCCACTTCAACCTGGACTATGGAAATAACACAATGTACAAGTGCTCGATGGAAAATCCATTGGCAATAAAATTAATCACTGTACTAAAATTATTTTAGATATTGAAAGGTCGCATGAGACGAAATAAAACATAGAAATTGAGATGCAGAAATGCAACGCAGTTTGGTTGATAATTTTAGCTCTTTAACAGAACCATTTCAAATTCATAGTTTCCACCGATTACAATACCCAAAGATACCAGCCAAAGAGATCTACAGTGATAAGCCACACCTCCAATGAGATACATAAATTATGATTGCATAATACTATATTGATCACTCACTGTCTTTGAATATTTTGAATAATGAAGCTGCAGCCCCATATGCAAATTTAAATGGATCTGTTCTCTTACTTAATTATTTTCCTGTGAGTATCACTAATAATCTATCCTTTACAAGAGGATGGAAATTATTACATAAAATAACAGTTTTTTTTTCTACTAAAACATCTCCAAAACATGATGAGTTATATTTGTTATACCTGTCTGTTATAGTTTCATTTTCTTCTCTCACAAAATGTAAAACTTTATAATTTAATACTATCTGATCTTCCGTGGTAAAATTGTTAAGAAATTCAACAGAAATTTTTTACTCTGAGCATGTCTTGGACTCCTTAATGGCTTTTTTTATACAATCAAAGATAACATCAACTTTGTGCTCTCTGTCGTCCAGGTTCTTGTACACAGGATTGTCAATGAGGTAACCAGTCATCTAAAAAGGAAAATAATTAATTTGTCTTATTATCGCGCAGCATATTATATACAACTTTACAGCTGTATTAAAAGATGTTGTATGTATTAATTTGTGATATTGTTGCTCTGCTCTTTCGTTTATTCAGCAATTAATAAAGTACCAATTCTAATTTGACCAATCTTATGTCAAAACTATGACAGTTTTAGTAATCTACTGTGACGATAGCTATTTTTACAAGTTTGGATGTTTTCTTTTAAATTAGAAATAAATAGAGATTGTTTGACTAAACAATTATTGTCCTTTGAAATTAGAAATAACAATAATTTGAATTATTATAATTACTGTATTATTATTGTTACACAGGCATCGTCTCCTTGGCAGCCATTATTAGTAAAGCTCTGCCAGTAAAATATCAGAAGCCTATTCCCAAACTAGACGTTGTTGTTTAAACACTTTTAGCAATAATCGATGTTTTTTTGGTAACCAAACAAAGGAAAAGAAATGTTCTGCTTGGGTGAGCAGCAGTTTGCGTCTGGTAACTAGTCTGGGGAGTCAGGTTGGCATAGTGGTCTTCAGTCATGCCTCCCACCACTACGACCCGAGATCGAATTGTAGGCTTCTTACATGGGCTGAGATTTGTCGATCACAATCTGACTCTGAGGGCTTTTCTCCAGACACTCTGGTTTTTCTCCCTCTGCAAATTCGACTTTCACGTCAAGATCTGAGCTGTTAAGCAATTAAACATTAGCCTCTGGTAAGGAGGAACGGGCAACCAATAGGCCAATTTCGATATGTTAAAATTCTAACTTGAGTCCGAGGCTTAGGGGAATAAAACAAAAGAAATCCCAGTGGGCATTGAGAAAGGAATTATTCATTTCTTTTATTTTATTCCCCTAAGCCTTGGACTCAAGTTGGAATTTTGATATGTCGAAATTGGTCTATTCCTTTATTTTTGTTTATGTAGAGGATGCGAAGGACACTGTGTACAATTTTAAGTAGGCATTTTTCGTCTCGTCTGCTGCTTGTTGAAACACGAGCTTTTAGAATGAAGGGCCACGGTGGTAGTAACACACATAGGCAAAGGAACAGACTGAAGCCAATGGCATCCTTTCATTTTGAATCGATTAAACATATGCATGGCTGCTATTGTTGTTAATCATTTTTAATGCAACTGGTGGCTCTGTGCATTGATGATGGTGATGATAATAATATTTAATGGAGATGATAATAACGAAGGTGATGATGACTAAAGTAGTAGAGTGTAAGCAGAATTAACCCATTTTTTGCGGAGATTTGGACCTTATGGTTGAAAGGCAGAGATCTTACGACTGCCCATGTGCCAACCATGACGCCGTCAAAAATGAGCTATAAAACAAGCAAGCACACAAATGCCCTGCTCCTTTTATACAGGATGCTGCCATGCCTTGAATTTTTATTTTGAGACTATGAGTTATGAGATATGCCGCTGGATTGATAGTCAGAAAATAGGTAATTCATAGTCAATCAATAGCCAAAACACTTTCAGATGATTACCATTTATTATTTTGCCTCATGAACTTCAAAAGTTTTTGGTACAACCTTAGTGCCTTTTGACAATTGCCACATGGTGCACTATATAAGCTACCTCTGCTAAAAATGTAAAGGCCAATTTAAAGAGCCTTCCCTGCCAACCCCCCCCCAAAAAAAAAAAAACAAAAAACAAAAAAACATTGAGAGAGCTCAAGGCCTACTATGACGATTGATTATCAATGAGAATGGTGATAAGAAAGACTGATGATGATGATACAGACAATTACTATTGACAATGATGATCATTACCTTCATAATTTGGCCTATACAATAAAAAGCCTCATCAGATTCATGCTCAAGCAGCACATCAAGCACTTCTAGCAATGCCTTGTGAAATATTTGAAAAGGTTCACCATTGTTCCAGCTCTAGAAGAAAGTAAAAATCTGCTTTAATTTTTAGATCGATTTTGCAAAAGGTTAACTATATAAAACCAAATCAACTTTCATCAATACACAATTTATGAAATAATTTAATTAACTAGTCTACAGCTACAACATAGACCACCTTCAAAAAGATTAAGGTTATGATTTGATATCTTAATGTATGAAATAACACAGGTATATAATGTTATATTACTACTGAATGGGCGATCAGTGTTCATAATTCAGGATAAAACGTTTAAAATCTGATCTAGAAAATTATTAAAATACTTGTAAAACAATAAAAACTGTAATTACATACTGTAATAATTATAAAGCCTCTTAATGAAATAATCAGTTAAAAATGGAAGGTGATAATCACATAGGTCTAAATGACTAATATATTAGGATACTAGGGAAATATTTAATGCAGCAAATACTGTTTACATATTAATTATTATTAGTGGCATTTTGTTTTACATTATTCTATATTTTCCACTTAATTCCTACTTTTAAAGTAAATTACAACAAATAGCTTAACATGCAAGCTTTTCAATTTTAATTTTTTGACCTTATTAATATTAGTCTTTACTTTTCACACCAAGCTATTCACTAGACAGTAAACTCTCACCCTAAAATTGCAGAACAGCTCCGCAAGGAACTTAGCAAACCCAAGAACATTTGGCTCATTGCTTGGAATTGATTTCAACTCATCTTTCTTGAGGTGTTCCTGTTTACATCTAAATAAAGCAGTAGACAATGAGCTGAATATTAAAGGATCCTCGAATGTCCAACAATATCAATCTCAAATAAGACTTTTCTTTTTAAAAACTTGTGACTGTCCAAATTAGCAGTTCAAATTTGATAATTCTTCGTATATAGTTCATGGCAAGCAATTTGTTTTGATTATTTCCATAGTTTGAATTTCCTGCAGGCCACCATCTTGAAATGTGACGTGTTAGCATTGCAGTGCCAGACGCCCACTCATTCATTGATATTGTTTCTTTCAAGAGTAGTGACTGGCAGTGCAACCCAAACACATCACATTTCAAGATGGCGGACCACAGGAAATTCAGTGACCAAAACTATTTGTTTGAAGTGAATTATATATAGAGCATTATCAAATTTGAGCTGCTGATGTAGAAACAAGTCAAAGAAAACTCTTCATCATCATCATCATCATAACCATATTTTGATTAGCGTGCAGTCTGCCAGATTATCCAGCTTCTGTCACTGCAGAGTAGGCTGCACGAGGCTGCGGCGAACAACACTTCGCCATGCCACCCTGTCTAACGGGTCCACTGCAGATGGGTGTAGCTCATCCACATTCTGCCCACGTCTTTGTGGGTTGCCCAAGGCCTCTGCTGCCAGGGGCTGTGAAGTCAGCGATCTGCTTAATGCACCTTGTGGTGCACTGCACATGGCCAAACCAGCGAAGTCGACGGCTGTGGAGGATGGCTGTTACATAATGGAGGCCAAGTTTAAGGAGTAGTTGATCGGAGGAGACCTCATCATGCTCATTGACGCCACAGATCCAATGGATCATTGAGCGGTCATTGCAATGCAGGCGCAGGAGATCGGAGGCATTTGGGCCCTGTGTCTCACTGCCGTGAAGCATGGCAGAGCAGACGCAGGCCTCATAGACCTTCCCACGCACCTTGGGCGAGAGGTGACGCGATGTGAGGATGGGCAGCAGTTTCCTGAACTTGCCCCACGCCACGCAACAACGGGTGGTGATAGCTGTATTGCAGCTGCCTCCAGCATTGAGCATGTCGCCCGGGTAGCAGAAGCTGGCCTCGACATCCAACTTGGTGCCGCCAACGTCAACATGGGTGACTGGTCTGCCGTCAATGGGGCGAGCCAGGCCTTGGCAGTGCAGGCAGACGAAGCTTGGATCTGGTTTCAGGCGCCCGTAATGCCACTGCATTTCTTGTGCACCCATATCTTGCACTGGGAGCACGAGATGGAGTTGACTCCACAGCCAGAGCGGCAAATGACACACGGGTATTTGTCTGAGTCCTTGAGGACATCAAGTCCTATGCCTGACACTAGGAACTTCGTCTTCTTCATGTTGACATGAAGGCCCTTACACTCCATGCCAGACTTCCACATCTTTAGCTTGGCCACACAGCCCTCAAGTGAGTCAGCGATGACCACCAGGTCGTCCGTGTAGAGGAGCTCCCAGGGCACTCCACCGCGGAACTCGCGTGACAGCGCCTCCAGCACGATGATGAAGAGCAGGGAGCTCAGTACAGAGCCCTGATGTACACCAACATCCACACCAAATTCCTTGCTGAGCTGACTATTAACCTGCACGCGGCACCGAGCATTCGAGTACATCCCCTGGATAATGCACACGGCCCACTCCTCCACACCAACACTCCTCAGTGGCCACCATTGCACCTGCCTCGGAACACAGTCAAAGGCCTTCTCCAGGTCAACAAAGGCAAAGTAGAGTGGCTTGTTGGCAGCAACATACTTCTCCTGCAGCTGGCATGCGATGAAGATGGCATCAGTGGTTCCTCTGCCAGGCATGAAAACATGCTGCATCTCATCAATGCTGACCATCTTGCAGATGTGTAAGTCAAGCACACACTCCAGTAGCTTCAAGACTTGGTCAGTGAGCTTGAGTCTGTGGTAGTTATCCCGGTCGAGAGCCTCGCCCTTGCCCTTGAAGAGGCTCAGCACGATGCTCTCCTCCCACTCAGCAGGGATCATGCCACTAATGAAGACTGCCTCCACAAGCTCCCTCATCAGCTCTACACCCTCCTCACCCACAGCTTTGAGCATCTCAGCATTGATGCATGCCAGATGGGCCGGCAGCCTTGCCCCACTTCATTTTGCTGAGAGCCTTGCGGATCAGCTCTGCAGACACACTGGGAGAGGGACCCTCTGTCGCAGCAACCTCCGGGAGGTCATCGCAGGGCCACTCAAACTTGATATTGAGCAGCCGACTATAGTGCTCCACCCACGCAGCCATCTTCTCCTCGTCGGTAAGCTTGAGTGCACCCACATCACTGCGCATACCCACAACATCCTGGCTGAAGCGGTCCGTTTGTCTGGCAATCCGAAAGATGTCATCACTGTTAGGCTTCACACCAGCGAACTCTACTGTACCTTCTCTGCCTCAGACTTGGCAAACCAGACGACATGTTTGGCGAGGTGCTTGGCCTCCTTGTACGCAGCCTTTGCCTCCTTCCCCTTGATTGTGTCAGCAAGACCCTGCTTCTGCAGTCTGTTGTAGGCTTTGAAGCGCAAGCGCTTCATCCCCACTGCCTCACTGGCGGGGTCATTTCACCACCAGGTTTCAGACTTCCACTGGTGGTTCTTGGACAGGCCACACGACTCCGTGGCAGCCTCCAGCAGAGGACCCTTCAGTTTTGCCCAGATCCATTCCACTTGGTTGGCACTAGCAGGCACAGCGCTAGCTGCAGCCACTTTCTCCTTGAAGACTTCCTGGAACCGGATAGCTATGGCTGGGTCACGGAGCTTCCACGAGCGAATACGAGGCATGAACTTGTGCTTATTCACCCGGGGTATGCAAACAGTAAAGTTGCACACGACCAGGTGATGCTGCTGCACAGTCTCCTCATGAAGGATGACCTTCACATTTGTGACAGCGCTGCTGAGGCTCTTTGGATAGAGTATTAGGTCGATCTGAGTAGAGTGACTGCCAGAGGTGCAGGTAACTAGGTGCGACTCACGCTTCTTGAACCATGTGTTGCCTACACACACGCCATTAGCAACTGCTAACTCAAGCACCCTCTCACCATCTGTATTACGTGAGCTGTAGCCTAACCCGCCGTGGGCATCACTGTACATGCCAGCAACAGTGCTCACATATCCATTCCAGTCGCCAATAAAGAACTTAATCTCCGAGACCAGGAGCTTTGCGGCTGTGCTTTGGAGCTGGTCGTAGAAGCGATCCTTGTCTGCTGCAGGTAGGTTCGACTGTGGCACATGCACAGAGATGAAGGAGTACACTGACTTGCCAATGATGAGCTTGAACATGATAATGCGATCTAAGACACGCTTGACCTCAGCAACCTTGCTCACCCAGCACTCTGCCAGCAAGATGCCAGCTCCACCTTGACCTGAAGGCTGAGCGCTCCAGAAGAACTTGTAGCGCCTGTCTTTACCCTTCAGGAAGCACGCCTGGTTGGGTGCCAGACTGTCCTTCCAACAGTGTTCCTGCATGCCACAGATGTTCACCTTCCTTCTCTCCAACGTCTCCACCACTTCTCCACTTCTCTTGTGCAGGGTGCCCACATTCCATGTGGCAACCCTGAGTCTACTTTGGAGCTCACTTGATTTGTCGCAATGACTGGACCCTGCTCCCCACCCAACCAAAGGAGCCAAGCCCACAACGGGACCTATTATAAGCAATCTATGCTTTCAGTAGACTCCTCAGCGCTACATGTATTTATTGAAAAAAACTTGTAAAATAATTATAAAAATGTATTGTAGTGATGAAATAAAGTTGAAGGTTGGTGCATGGCACACCAGCACCAGGACCGCCGATCTCTAAACAAGTGTTAGCCATGAAAGTTTGGGGCAGGTTTTACTGGCTGGCTGCCCTGCCTAACACCAACTTGGCAGTGGTATCAGTGTACCAAGTCACTGCCTGTACCCAAACTCAGGCACTAGCGTCTCGCCGAAGACTACCGGGGTGGCTATATGCCTCGCCGCAAACTGCTGCACCAGAATGCCAGTCTGTCGGTGCCTGCCACACACAGCTCTGCCATCCAGGTCTGGCAGTCCAGTAACCCATGGTTATTAATTGTTATTAATTCAGTGGTTATTAATCTCTTATTTGAGATTAATATTGTTGGACAGCCGAGGGAGGGCATTCATCAGGATTAATATTGCACTTGGTATTTAAAGTCATATTTTAACAATTATTCCTCGAGCCCAAATGGGCGACGAGTCAATAGCCCGTGGGGCCGAAGGTAAAATGGGCTATTGACTAGGAGACCATGAGGGCGAGAGGAATTATAATTATTTTTAATTAGTAAAATTTGACTAGTTGGTCAAATTAAAATAATTTTATTCATTTTGCTGTGAAAATATGAATCAGTCGCCATTGTTTTGACTTTCAAATCCAGCATTTTTCACTACTAGCAGTCTATAACTTATAGCCTAACAATAGCTCAGCCAATCAGATCGCAGCATTGATAATAGCCCACTAGTTGGATTTTACTAAAAAGAAATATATAAAAAATACTTCATTTAAACTCAATTGCAAAGCAAGTGGTTGCCCTTTCTTCTGAGCCATAGGCTAATGTTTCATCGCTCGACAGCTCAGATCTTGGAATGAAAGTCAATTTTGCAAAAAAGGCAGGAAAACCGAAGTACCCAGAGAAAAACCCTCTGAGTCAGATTGAGATATATTCTGGGATCTGCAGTGTATTATTTTTTGGAAAAGAAGCAATCAAATACAATTACTAATTTAAATTATTAATTAATAATAAGTACCAACCAACTACCCAATGCATGTTTTGGGAATTTTATGAGTAGTGATATATGTCATGGCTTAAATTTAGTCTTTGGTTTGAGCTGGCACTTATATTCCAAGGTTTACAATAACTTTAAATCTTGAGCAAAATATGTTAATCTATTTAATTTTTAATTATTAAGTTTTACAACTATGCAAAGTAACAAAAAAGCAAATGAAAAAATACCTGCCCATGAAGACTTTCCTAAATTTATTTTTTGTCTTTTTTTCAAGGTTCATGTTCTTATCCAAATAATTAGCTAATCTTGCTCCTGTGTATGTGAAGTTTGGTTCTGTTACAGCCTGAAAAATTAAAACAAGGTTGTTCATGATAAAACAAAACAAATTTTTAAATATTATCATTACAAACAAATCAAAAATTCTTTAATTGAAGGTCCTTTGCTTTATAATTATTATTTAACAATCATTCCTTGAGCCTGAATGGGCTACGAGTCAATAGCTCATGAGGCCAAAGGCTGAATGGGCTATTGACTCAGAGACCATGAGGGCGAGAGGAATAATTGTTTTAGTAAAATCCAACTAGTTGGTCAAGTTGAAAATCATAATTTTTATTCATTTTGTCATGAAAATACGAATCAGCCACCATTGTTTTGACTTTCAAAGCCAGTGTTTTTTTGCTACTAGTAGGCTATTACTTATAGCCTACTAGTAGCTCAGCCAATCAGATCACAGCATTTATTTGATGATAGCCCACTAGTTGGATTTTATTAATTAAAAATGAAATATCATAAAAGCTTTACTTTTAAATATATTAACTGTTAGAACACAGGCTTTAATTGTCATTCAAATAAATTATTAATAATTAAAGGTAACAAGTTTATCTGTGTACAAACAGTTATGTAACACTGATGAGAAATGTAACAACCTGCGACCCACCTGAGTAACAATAAGATCTGCTATCTCTGCGAGTGTCTCGTCTTGGCTAATCCAGCCTTCCATTGTTTCAACCAAACCATCGACAATATCCTCCAACTCACCAGGATCGATTGACAGCTGGTAAATGGTATCCTTAACACAATCAATTAAAACACTGTCAGGTCCAGTACTACTGGCTGAGAGGTGTGATGGTTTTGACTTTAATGGGCTTGGAAGGTGACTCTTTGGTATAAAAACTTTAGCAAATGGTGACAGTTTTGATGTAGCCACTGATGAATTAGAAAGAGCAGAAATTGGAGTTTTTGACTCAGGAGGGAGAGATCCTACATTAGCTTCCTCTTGAGCCTGGTTTGTTGCTATGGCAACTGTGTCATCTGGGTTTCTTTCTAAGGTATTTAGGTTTGGTTCATCCTTGCTACTTGAAGCCTTGCTTTCAAATTCTCTTTTTTCATCTGCATTAAAGACATCTGTATCTTTCTCTTCTTTGTTTGTTACAGGTGAAACATCATTGACGCTTGACTTTAAATTTCCTGTGAGTGAAAAATACAAGGAACTTTTATGCTGGAGTTCACACTGGTACATAAAAGCAGACACGGTGGTAAACTCTGACTCATTTTCTAACAAAACAATCTCAATGTAGTGTAAATGTTCCAATATGCCCCCTCTGTAATAATTAAGTCCCCCCCCTTCTCTCCCCCAGAAGGTTCAAAATTTAATCAGCTCCCTGGTAGCTTATTACAGTATTATTTTTGGGGGTATTCAACTGAAGAAGATGAATGGACAGGAATTATTTTATTTTATTT
>JAOEJH020115675.1:0-15199 GCA_025448215.2 Palythoa grandis
AATCTTGATGTTTCCCTCGACTTCGTCTCGGGAAACATCGAGATTCTCGGGAAACAAAACAGATGTTTCCCTCGTGAGCAGTCATTAATTGTATAATGTGCCCGACAAAAGTCGTGTTATTATCATTATCATCATACACAAGGCCAAATCGTCCGAAATATTGATCGTTTTATTGAACTTTCTTTTTCGCGGGCCAAATAGTAAACGTGTGGGCTGCAAATGCATTTACCGCTCGCCAAAAGGAGCGATTTTGAGAGGGCAGTTCATTATTTGGCCGCGGGTAGTGATGATAATGGTGAATAACACGTGGGTATTTTAACAAAGTCCGAAGATGGGCCAGGAAGCTTTGTCTGTATCCGTTGTGGGTGGAAGCGTATGCGGTTCTGAAACCTTTTTCAAACATTTTTGAAAATTTTTTCTTAAGTCTCTAAGAGATCTTGAGTTGCGATAATGCATCTTACAACACTGTACTCTAGTGAATTATGATGCGGTAGGGCCCTGCAGTGTTCTGTGGCTTTTTTAAAAGAACTGTCTGTAATTTTCTGTCCCAAAAATTAAAAAAAATAAATAATTGCATTAATAACAGAGCTTTGCGTTTTTTAAGATTGTTCCGATCAATATTTAGACTATTTTGAGATTCATTCTTGTTATAATATATCGGGTTGTTTTTAACATTGTAGCATTTTTGTACTGATTACCGTAAAATGTTTCTAGAAAAGGAGTTAGATATCTATAGATAATTTCATTTTGTATCTCATAAAGGTCGAGTTGTCAGTTCCGCATCGCATTTTGTCGCTAAAACGCACCGAAAATTGCACCATTTACCAAACTTTAATTGATCTATTGAACTTCACTGATTCAAAAAGTACCTTTTGAGTGCATATGTAATTATAGATATTTCTATCAACACATGGAGATTGTGCTAAACCTTCCACATTCCATAAAGCCTTAAAGGGTATTAAGGAGTCGACTTCGGGCTCTCGATGTAGTACGGACACAAACAAAACCGTTGAGCATTTTATGATGAGCTAATGATGTAGTCTCAATGATAAGACGTTTTGTACAACCATTCAAACCAGAAAGCCTTTACATAAACAACTGTGAAGATTGTTTGAATCACCCGCTTTATGTTTGTGGAGGGGGGAAGGGTATTAATTTGCGGCGATGTGAGTTTGAGCCATTTTGAGGTTTTCATTTTAACCAGCAGTATTGCGATTCTATAAGACTTTATATTTAACTATATTACGGTTTTTACGTCTCATAGTCATATAGTGCTGTTTGTGTTTTTCGAATATCAGCTTTAGTTGTTGCATTTTACTACTGTAAAAGGTAATTAACTCGACAATAAAAGCAAAATCTAATTACAAGTATTCACTAAGACTGTTTAATTTGTTTTTCTGAGCCAACTTTGCGCAAGACAATGTTACTGGTGTACTATATTAGACAAGAGAGAGTGCTCAAAATAAAGAATGTGTCTGTCAGTCTATTTTTCTAAGATTCTACTAAATTGCATGTTGCAAATCGCATTAGGTTAAGAGCAGATAAAGAATAAATGATAGCTAAATCTTATAACGGAGTTCTTTATTAAGTAATTAAAAGCTATCTGACATTTATTAAATCCTTTTAAACTTGACTTTTTACTAGGAGTAACAACTGTATCAATTTTAACTGGGAAAAAAAGCTACGTCAGATGAGTTTTAAACTCGTTTAAGCCCAAACTTTCAATAGAAATAAATATACTCTCGATAATTTATATTACTGATCGGACATTAATCTAACTCGGGCCGCATTGTTTTCCGGTTTAAACTGGACTGATAACTGTAAGTTCTTTTAGTGGCCGTCATATTTCGCTTTTTCTAGATCGAGTGTTGATTACCAACTCTGCCGGTCGCAAAACAACGCGGACGTTCATTCGATGTTGTATCAAGTTTCTTGATAAGGTACAGGCACACCGAATCTTAAGCTATAAAGAGGTCAAGGGAAGTGTGTGTTGTTAGAACTTTCAGACAACAGCGATTAACTACAGTTGAAGTCCGACGAAACAAGTAAGTTTCGCTCACTTAGCTTTTACACGTAGACTAGATCATCCGTAATTTTCAGTTGCAAACTGAGAAAAGAGGTTTTGTGTCTGATCCTTTTGCTGTCTCTTGTAAGGAAAACTATTTTTCAACTATTCGAGTTTGGTAAATTTTGCATGCCGATTGCTCACTGCCGTCTACAGAATTTACTATCAATTCTAAAGTAAGTTGTAATTTTTCGTCATTTAAAAATATTCTTTAAATGTAAGAACGAATGTTCTTCGTCAGTAGTTGATCGAGGATTCTACAAAACAAATCGGAATTTCCGTACTTTACTTGAGATTGTAACTGTTATATAACCTTTTCAGAAACAGGCTGAACAGTTCCATCTGTTTCTCGCCTATTGTCACGTGTTTCTCAAGACTGTGCGATAATAACGGAAAATAACAAAATATTTAACATGCTGTGCCATAAGTATATAGCCCTCAGTATACACGATTGTCAGCAGGCATCTCAATCACGATTTTGCTGGTTATTTTATTTAAAGTAACCAAAACAGGAAAAAGATGGCGGAACTTTCAAGCAAGTGCTTCAACTAAAGCTTAGACTGAGAGCTAGACCAACCCATCAGGGCGGTACCGTGTTTTACTAGCCCACCTACACTTATAAATTGTTTCTTATTATCTCCTTTGAAAGTGTTCAAACGGCCGACAAACTTGTTTGCTACAATCTTGACATTATGTTTTACACTTTATACCCCCTTGCGGTTCACACAAAGCCGTTTGTTTTTGAAAAGTTTTTCTTCACCGAAATGCCCGCCGCCAACTCGTGAACCGCGACATTTTGGAACCATTCTCTAGCGTAAAAGTTTTTCAAAATTCAGTGCTTTGCGTTTACGTTTAGACGGGAAACTTTTAAAAAAAGGAAAAGATAAGTTTTAGCGTAAAAAGGTAGTGAAATGTTTTAAAATATGATGAACATCAAAGAAATAAGCAAAGATTTCAGGCAGGAATTAAAGTGTCACTTTCGGTTTTTTTAATCCACGAAATTTCTAAAACAAACCATTGAAGGTATACTAAAATAGATGCAGCAAATCTCGTTTAAGAGAGGAAACAAAAGAGCCACAACAATAGATTCACAAAGATTTCCGACCGTTAAGTAGGATTTTAACCAGACTAATTTTTATCCAGAATGGAGAGAGTATCGAATTATACCGGCTTCTAAGTACGCCCATCCGTTTACTTAAGTGTGTTAAACTTAAAAATAATTTAAAATTTAATTAGATTTAGTGTATTACTGATATACTGGTATGGATCTTCCCTGGCAGTAACTCAGTTTTTTTTGTCGCGTTTGGAGGCTGCAAATTAAAAATCCATTTAATGCCTCACGCCCGTTTTACGCATTCTTACACTAATTTCGCGACTATATGATTATGTAATTATTTGTTTGTTGGAAAGAAAAAACACAGGTGCTCGTTCCGTTGCTGTGGTGAAAGCAATACCAGATAATGGCTAGTACTCAAAGAATACTAAGCCGAGAGCTGCATGTGAGAAGTTATTTACTCCAGTGAGCTTACTAGCGTCATTTCTATTTATTTATCTATTTACTTACTTTTCATCTTTCCCTTTATTTCCATTTGTATAGCTGGGTACTTCACATGCTACACACTGTTTATAGCAGAATACTACAACTATTTCATTTTAATTACAGTTACGTTGCTTACAGTTGCTACTCAGTATTAGCAATGATAAATGGTGCTAATAAATAAAGTAAACGTTGTGACACAAAAAGATCATTTGTAAAAACAAACAGAATTTTGCTGCTTGTACGCTGATTGCTTTTCATTCGTGTGTTTGCTGTCTACCTCTCGCATGCAGGAAACACCCCAAGGCTAAACTTTTTGTCCTGATTGTATTACGAAAAGATATAGTGTTTAGGTAATAGTGAAGAGGTAATTGATTTAGTTGTGTTTTATATTTATGCTCTACTCCGTGGTTCAGTTCAAAAGTTTCACTCTCCCTCAACGACAAACGGCTGATGGAGTTCAACTGCTCCGACGGTCTCCCGGATTTTCAGCATTAACTAATTAAAGGATTAACAACAGCTAAAGTCAGACTTCTTTCAGCTGTTTTAATAGTTATAGCTGTTTAATTATACTGAATTTTTAATTTGAAGTTATTTGTTTGCAGAACACAACGGCTTCGATTGAAATCCAACAACTACAGACAGTAATTAAAAATTTTTTGCTCCGAACGCCAGCTTTATTCAAACACATTTGCGGCCATTAACAATTATTACTCGACCTTGTGTTCACTCTGTGATACGTTTGACTTACTCGCCGACAAGTTAATAGTTTTTAAAACCCAATTATCAAGAATTATAAAATAGAAAAAAGGCTAGAAGGTTAAACTGTGATTGTTGAAATTTCTTATAAATTTAAAAAGTTTTTGGACATTATTTGTTACCTTCAGGGGAATGATGATGATATTAAAGTTGTTCTACAGATTTTAAAATTTTGGTATTTTTAGGCGGATTGGATAAAATTTCTTCCTTAGCAACATATGTCTACTTTATGACAATCAAACATGATTATGGTCATGCTGTAATCTAAAAATAAATCATTAAATGTAACAGCTTAGTTGTTTGATAACCCTTTGATAGTTTCACACGACCCAGGTCTTTGTGCCCGTGGCGGCAAATCATGTAACAGTATTGAGTCTCACACGAAGGCCAAACATAAACCAAACTTTATCATATGAACTGCCAAACCTTCGTACAGTTTTGTTCTTATGTATATGTCGAACAAGATGAGAGAGTCTTTTATCGTAATATGTATACTGTATACGTACATTAACTTTTATCGTATCGTCCTCAACACGCATTTTTCATAAAGAACGTAAGAATATTAAATCAGAGCCCAACTTCAGACTGAAGTAAATAAAATATTTGTTCACAGAGTAAATTGCGTCAAATTTATTTTTATGAATTGCAAGTATCACTACACTGTAAAAAGTTGAAATTTTTGGTTTCAAGACTTTTCAAAAGCAAAGTCAAGAGAGTAAACGTGAACAAACTCTGATTTCCAAAGGCATTTATGCATGATTATTAACCCGGTGTAGAAATCAGAGTGAACGTGAACAAACTTCCAATTCTGAAGCCATTTATGATTATTAGCGGTGTAGAAATAAGAGTGAACGTGAACAGACTCCAAATTCTGAAGACATTTATGATTATTAACGGTGTAGAAATAAGAGTGAACGTGAACAGAATCCGAATTCTGAAGACATTTATAATTATTAACGGTGTAGAAATAAGAGTGAACGTGAACAGACTCCGAATTCTGAAGGCATTTATGATTATTAACGGTGTAGAAATAAGAGTGAACGTGAACAGAATCCGAATTCTGAAGACATTTATGATTATTAACGGTGTAGAAATAAGATTCAAAGTGAACAGACTCTATATTAACGGTGTAGAAATAAGGACAGTTTAAGAACAATTTAGGCACAATTTGTACAGCAAGTTAAGAAGAACGAGCTTTGACCAAAATTTACTGGTTCTTGTATACGTAAAAAAAGTGCGTATAATTTCTTGACAGTTGATCGCTTTGCGCTGAATATACGCGAATCTTGGAGTAGCACAGAGCAGTAAAGATTTTTTCCAACATTGATTTCTTCTGATTATTGTTCATCACTCCAGTTCAACAATTAAACTGACTCTCTGCAGTCGAAGAAGCGATCACCATATAACTTTAAGTTTAGATTAACAACTATTCTTTAAAACCAAAACGTATTACAAGGAAATTCCTTAGTGTGTAAATATAAATGCATTAGTAAAAAATATTGAGGTCGCGAAGATACAAAGTTTATCGTGGACTTTATGCGCGAGATGATCAAATTCATCTCCAATGCAAGGTCTATTTGAAATTGGAATCATCGATAAGAAATGTAATTTCTTTTGAAAGGTTCCCCTTCATTCTTTAACAGAAAGCTAAATGATATTGTTTTTCTCACGTGGAAATAATATGTTCGTTTCACATTTGAAAATAGTATTTTGTTAAATAATTCTGTGTTAAGTTTTCTGAAACACATTTAGTAAACGTTACTGTCTTGAAGTAGTTTGTATGATGGTAAACAGCATTTCCGCAGGATTATTATTATTAAATATTATTGGCAAGTTGACTCTGGTTTAAGGCACCAGCGCTGGGCAGATCATGATTTTAAATTTTTATTCCCTGGTCGCTTGGTATTTCTTTCAAAATTAAAACTTGCAATGTATTTGATGTATTTGAATCCATTAAGTCATACTTTGACGCAATTTACTCTATTAATAAATCCTTAAACCGTCAAACGGACTAAATTTTAAGCGTCAAGCGTTAAATTGAGGAAACGTTTACCGTCAACCGTCAAAACCGCGTACCCCATGCACTGAGATCCTCAATTTACATCTTAAGCTGAGCTTCGATCGTTCTTCTTCTTCATCATCATCATTTCCTTCTCTCTGACTGGGTATTAGGGCCATGGATTCTATTATTTTGCTACAACTCTTGCATTGTGCCAAGATTGGACGCCTCTTGTTCTGCTCGTTCTTTCTCTACTGTTCTATGCCGCTGAATGTCTTCCCACGTTATGTATTCTGGTGTTCGGCAAGTCGTGCTACTCCCATAACTTTGGTTTGAAATAAAAATTAGAATATCCATAATAAATTTATTTTTATGTATTGGGGTAATTGTTGGTCCCATGAGCGAGGAATCACAAAAAATCTTCAAACCTTCAAAAGTTTGAAATATAAAGAAGCCGAAGAATTCTAGCCGAGAGATTTCAGCAGTATTGAGCGTGGGCTCGGCATTGTTTTAGAATATATTCATCATTTGAGCAAAGAAGCATTCAAGTCTCTCTGAAAACAATTTATCCTTTTCAGTTTTACTTAAACTGAAGAAAGCCTTAAAGAAAAAAGAAAAGGAAACAGAACACTGAGGCTCTCAATGCTGGCTTATCATAAGTGGTGAAAAAATGTGGAATGTTAAAATGTTCTAGAAAAAAAAAATTTAATACAGGCCCTGCTAAACTAAAATCTTAAACGTCCTGGCTATGATTGGCCAACAATTTGGCGTTTGCGAACGCCAACAGGAAGACATAAGCTCAGTTCCGTGATATATGGGAACGATCACTGAATCGAAAACAAAGAAAATGATCTACTATGGTCTCTTTAAAGAGCTGAGGAAAGCTCTCGACATAAAGGAAGAACATTCGAGCCAAAAATGTCGGTTGCGGGCATACGGAAAGATATCTGTCAGTCAACTAACTTAAGCTACAACTATAGGTCGACCAGTTGAAATTACGCTTAAAAGATTCACACTCTTAATTGAAAAGAAGAAGCGAAGTCCATGTATATATGGCTGTTAGCATACTGAAGCTCAAAGAGGTAAGTTTTGTAAATCAGGTCGCAGCAACAGAAAAACTGCCATCGCCGAACCTCCCCAAGAAGCAGAGTTTGCCATTTGAGGCGAGAGATCGCTCTCGCTCATCATTGCTCGCGCAAAATTGATCTGAGAAGAGCGATAAATAATTCAGCTACTCGCTAAAAATTGCTCGCCTCATTGGAAAATACAGTAGAAGTTACTTTTTGTGATTTATCTTTTAAGATTAAGTTTTACGTCGTTTACTTTTGTATTAAGAGTGTGAGAATGGAATGTAACTGAGAAACTTTGGATAAGCATGCAGTAGTGTGTCTTTTCTGGTACGGTGTTTCTAAACCGCTTACTCAAATAGTTTAGGCGAGCTTTTTTTTCACTCGCCGACGATTTCCAAATAGCAAGCCCTGAAGAAGGAAGATGATCCGGCTCCGATATTGGGCAAATACCTGCATGGGCGTCGTAATCTACCTAGTGACAAGCACTGAAAGCTATGCCTTTACTTCATATAGTCAAAATCTAGAACTACGTGTTACTTATCAACAGCAAACACTGGTCTTTTAATTTCCTAGTTTAACTAAGAACCAATTCTAAAACGAAAAAACTGAAAATCATTATACAAAAATCGTCAATTCAAGGACGCAAGTATTTTTTTTTGACAAATTTGCTTGTCTCGATTATCTTCATTTGTTCTTGCGCGTGTTTCTCTCATTTATACTTACTATTTATTATACTAATAACATAAGTTGAATTAAACTAATTTATGCCAGTACCTATACAGAGCAAGTTTGTAATTAGGCAGTTCATTGAAAAACTTTAAACTGCCGTAACAGTAAACCCAATGAGTTTTTCGAGGATTCAGCTTTCGCCGCGCTACTGATTAAACTTGTTTTTGGTCTTGGAAGTAAACATTATCCTTTATGTATTAATATTTCAATATTCTTCAAGCTGTTTTTAAAGGATTTAAGCTATGAAAATATTCGGTTGTCTGTTATAATATCTGCATTGTTACTGGCGCCAGATGGCCAACGTTTTTCGCCGCTGTCCGCCTTATAACTTTCCCGGTAATTTCAGTACAATTTTGAGGTTATTCTAAACTATATTTCTGACGCAGTTGTAAGCTCTCATTTTGGGCGGCTAAAATTTGTCACTGCCTTTTACGAGAAATGAATTGAATAAAGTTTATTTTTATCATTCACTAGTAAGTGTATTCCTAAGTTGTACGTTAAAGTAATAATAGCTAGCCCACTATAACAATGAACAAACTTGTTTTCAAGACCGTTCTGTTTCTTTAGGGTTTGTTTTCGAGGAAACTTCAGTAATATTTCAAAACTTAGTTTTGTTCTATGGTCAGAAAAATTTCTCCTTCGTGTGTACGCATTTAGCGAAAACATTGCTGGGTTCCTCTAGCAGTCTGGTCTTGCCAAGGTATATGGCTGGAACTTCGGCCTTAAATACAAACATGCGTGGCATCATAACCTGTTTTATATTTTCTCAAGTGTTGAGTCCCAAAATTGTTCAGGCGCTTATATACAGATTACGTAACAAAGTCGGCATAGATCTATTTATTTAAAAGAAGAAACAGTAAACTGTTACGCAATGAAGAAGCGATATAAAAATGTGAGTGAACGTGAAGGAATTGTCCACGGTATGTACTGAAAAATATGCTGATACTTAGATCGGTGCAATCCGTGAGTCGTCTCTCCTAGAAATTTATTTACTAAGCCTTTCAACGTTTATCTGTTCAAACGATGGTAAATTTATTGAAATTGTCTACAAAGGACATCCGTATCTTCCTTCTCTTTTAACACACTTTAAAACATATCTACAAAAATTGATAAAAATTTGATTCATGGAATAGTTTGCAAGATATCATTTTGTTTTCCGCCCTCATCAGTTGCTCGCCATCTTTAGGAACTCCCGCCTCGACTGATCACTAACAAGGGTTTACTCAAGAATCAGTGAATTATAGCTTCACGAACATCTTGCTTTGGTTTTGTAGTTGTTCAAAAATTACAAAAAATGGTATCAAGTTGTGCGAAAACACTGACAAAGAGATTAGAGGACATATTCGAGACAGATTAAGTGGCGGAAACCGTTCTCAAGACAAACATAATAGCAGAAGCGCTAAGACTGAGCAGGTTTGATTACAGTAAATTGAGATGCTTTGAGTACGAGTAGCCGATAAGCTTTATATAATGCTTCAGAAATGAATCTGCGGCAAATAAAAAGCTCATCAAGACGCTTAGGATACCTTTCGGTAACACACAGAAATGGGCGTCTCACAACATTTGTCAAAAAAGCTGATCTCCGTATGAGATAGGACATCGAACGTGATTTGTTTCGACTTGCTTAAATTGTTTATCTACTAGCCTGGCTTTTTACAAACTCTAAGATTCTTCTTTCTTTCCAAATGGTGCTCGGTGTGTAAGGAAGTTCGACTGGACAGGTCAGATTCCTTTTCTTGTTATTCTTTGGCTTTTACATTCGTTTTCGTTAATATGTATAAAATAATATAGCCAGCGTTCTGGTATCATATGGATATACAGGGGACGAGGGTAAACATAATGATAAAGATTGACTCAACGTCTGAAGAATATTTTGTCTTACAAGATAAAGAAAAGTTAATTTAACATAATAATAAATAAATTAAGCAATTTCACCTTTCTTTTTATTTCTATTTGTTGCCAAAGTTGTTCCTATGTAAATATTTTATTTTTTATTTGATATTTAGTGACTGCTTTGTTTTACTTACTTTAAAAGATTCTCAGCTCCGCGATTTGGATACCCACTGCAAGCTAAGGAGGAAATGAAGTTGTTATTTGTCGTGGTACTGCTTTCTTTGTTTGACGAGTCCTTAATACTTGGACAATTATGGTACGTAAAATGTTTTACTTTGTCAAAGGAAACTAGCGTATTATAGGTTTATAATGATAAAGAAGAACTTGCTTGCAATTTCTTCAATTCTTATTAAACGCTTTACTGTAAACGCACGGAAAATCATTTTAAAACAGCTTGCTGAAAACTTTTTACTTAATGAATCAGAAAAACAGTTCATAGAAGAAATGAAAATAACGAAAATAACGTTTTTAAAAATATATGAAATGAAATTTGCTGTAAAGTGTGCACTTTCCTGAAAATATTTCAGTACTCGGTGGGCGTACAATAATTGTCTTACTACAAAAGAAAATACCAGCAAAAGATTTATAATGTTTAAAGTCTGACTGCATCCACTCTTCGCTAGAATAAGATTGTCCCGAATTTGGCTCACTAAAAGACGCTGTGCTCTAGCCCACATGATGAAAGGAAACTCAGATACTGCTAAGTCTTCTTGCATCAATCCTGATAAACCTTATATATGATAAAGTTTTGGCCTGAATAAAACTATGTTCGAAGTTGAAGACAAGGAGAGATCTCAGTCAAAGAATTCAGATGCGAGTAAAAGCTGCTTGCATCAATCGTAATAAATCTCGTGTTGAAGCTTGGGCTTGAACAGAACTAGGCACAGTCAAAGTCCACAGAAACGTTTTTTTAATAACATTTTAGACAACCATAAGAATAAGCTTCGTTCTTTGCAAACAGATTTGTGTAATGGTGATATTGGCCTTACGGAAACAAAATAACTACCGCCTGTAAAGACCAATCGTCGTTCTTCCTGAACCTCGCTTGTTATAAATAGCTTGCAGTCTGT
This sequence comes from Palythoa grandis, assembly GCA_025448215.2. NCBI lineage: Eukaryota > Metazoa > Cnidaria > Anthozoa > Zoantharia > Sphenopidae > Palythoa > Palythoa grandis. The sequence continues at coordinate 11,123 of JAOEJH020115675.1, forward strand.
GCAATCATGAAAGTATAATTATAATTACAATTATGATTTAAGTACGTATAGTTTAATGCATCAGTCCTATGTAAACTTTAGTCAATTCAATTTTCTTCTGCACGCTTGGTGAATATTTCAATAAGGTTCTAAAGTGAACCAGTTATGGTGGACTCTCTCGTTGAGGTTGTCGTATGTAGTTGTAAGGTTCTGTTGTGCTTCCAGCCCGGTTTAACCTAGCGAGTTGATCAACTTGCCTCCATACTTTGTCTTGTTCAGGCTTGAAGCTACATCGGGTAGCTATAAATAAGGGGTTTTAACTCTGCACCCGGTTCAACCTAGCTGAGTGGGAGATACAAGTTCTGCACGTGTTTATATCATATAAACATGCAAGATTTAGGACATAAATTAATCTCTTTGACGCCGGTGTCAATGGCAAAATATAGATTCGAGCAAATGTTATTTGCTCATGACATCGGAATAAGAACTTACTGAAAAAGAAAAAGCCAGTGGAAGCCAAAAGCGAGGCAAGAAGTACTCAGATTATGCCCTGGTTTGTCATTCTATCGTCCGCCATTTTGTACAACAACGTCTATAAGTCCCATCTATTTTCGAAGTTGTGAACCTACAAAAGTAAATTTTGTGTGGTCGTTTTGACGCTTTTGAAGAAATTCTTAGTTATGACCACAATTCTTAGTTATGACGTATCTCAAAACGTGTTTGAATTTCTTTCCATAGGGATAAATCGAGTGAAGAGGTGAGGTTGTTATTATGTATCATTTTGTTCGTAAGCAGTGGTGTTGATTGTTTTTGTATCTACAATTGTTGTGATGTTTTTTGTTTCTGTTGATAATAGTGGTGTTAGTATTACTTTGGTTATAGTAACGTTAGTTATGTTTGGTTTTGTTGATAATAGTGGCGTTAGTATTACTTTGATTATATAGTGTTTTTTAATATTTTATTGCCTTTATACACAGATAGTTAAAGGTTCAGATTTATGTTACAGAGATCTGATAAAAGTTTACAGATTACAATAGCTATAGCAACAAACTACAATGTTAATTTATTTATATATGCGTATATGGGTATGTGTGTTATGTGTTATGTGTTCGAGGTCTAAGGATTATTACGTATCGTGGATCATTTTAAGTGGAAATTTTCTTCACAACTGTTTTTCACTAAAATGTATTTCTCAATTTGGTAAGCATGATAAATTTATAATTTAAAGGCATTGTAAATTGGAATTGTTTCTTGTAATTTGTAGTAGGGTTAGTTATGCTTGTATTTGTTAACAATAGTAATGTTAGTATCGCCGTGGTTGTAGTATTGTTAATATTGTTTTTCTCTGTGTTCATAATATTGGTGTTAGAATTTCTATGATTGTAGTAGGGCTGGTTAGGTTTGCTGTCTTTCTTTTTATGTTAGTGTTTTTGATGTTAATGTTGATAGTAATTTTAATTTTTAATGTGTAGTGTTTAATGTTTAGTGTTTAGTGTTTAGTGTTTAGTGTTTAGTGTTTAGTGTTTAGTGTTTAGTGTTTAGTGTTTAGTGTTTAGTGTTTAAGGTTTAAGGTTTAAGGTTTAAGGTTTAAGGCTTAAGGCTTAAGGTTTAAGGTTAATTGTGGCATAGGTATAGTACGCTGTTTTTTTCCTGTTGTTTGTTTTGTTGTTGTAGCTGATATCTGTTGCTGCTGGTGCTTTCAGGGCTTAAATATTTGGATGGTCTGTACTTACATCAGCAAAATGTTTCGGAAAAACTGATATTACATTTTCTTTTTTGTAAAGGAGTACGAAAAGCTCAAAGAAACGGTAGCCGAGGGTGCGCGTGCAGGCCTTAGGGAGTGTGAAAGGCAATTCCAGTTGAACAAGTGGAATTGTACCGTCAGCTTTAGATCGAACCAGCTGCCAATTTTTGTAAGGTCAAGTCTTCCATTTGGTGAGTATGGCTGGAAAACTGAGATCGAATCAGGGACAACTTGGGCTGAGGTAGTATTTAATATTAACTACTAAATATTTTAGTTATACTGACAAACTTTATTAAAAACAAACCACTAGATATTGAGTTTTAAGCAATTTGATTGGTTCCCCTACTCACTGTATATACTAGCTAATATACATGAGTTTGACAATATATAGAAAACATCCACAAAATCCAAAACCAGACCCGTGTTTACAAGTTTTCAGATCGATTCATGCCGGAAAACGCAAGATATCTAGAGCTTTTCAGCACTGAAATAAAACTTGTTTAAAGAACCCTTAACTAGAAAACCAAAAGTACCACAATAAATTGAATGGAACGTTTTTATTGAATAACGCGAAGCGAATAATTTTCAGCAGTAAAAACTAAAAACTAAAGCCTAAATATTTAATAAAATTTGTCAAAAGCTGAGACTCGAGCCGTAAAATAAAGTTTAACATCTTACCTTGTTTTAGAATTACTTGGTAATCCCTAGGGAAGGAAGTTCAGTAATTCAATAAGAATTACAAGAGCCCAACGAGTAACTGAAGTGTTTTTTTAAAATACGTCGACAAGACAGTAACTAGTAAGGTTGCTCGATTAACTAAACATCGCCATGTTGTCAGATGAAAGGAATCGATGCTGCAATTTTTTTGCCTTCCTGTGTTCACCATCGCAAAACAAACCATCAGCTCAATATTTATAAATCTGGTATTCAGTAAATCCAGCCTTCAATTCCAATTCGAAAACCAAACGAAAATGCTGCAAATTACTGGTGTTATACACAAGAAACCCAAACTTCAAACTTTTTTGAAAGGCGCGAAAATTTCGACGTATGAAGGTACGTGGTTGCGTACGTCAGTCAAAAAGCCCGCCAAATCACTGTAGCTGGCGGTCTTGTAAAGAAGGCAAAAAAAGTCGAAATTCCGAACGTCCAAGCGAGTACAAACGAAAAGACTGGGGAGAGAACAAAAAAGTTGTGGGGTGAGTGGGGGTGAAGAGGGAATGGGAAAGACCGCCTGCTCAAAAACTAAGCTTTTTCGAATTCTCCGTCCACCAGCGGACGGGAAATACTGATTGGCTCCTTGAACGTCAATCAAAATAGGTCAGTCGAGCATAGCTCTATTCCAATCTCAAAATAGTTATGACTGCATCTCTAGATCGTATCAGTATTTTCCGAAATCCTAACAGAAAGATAACATTGAAAGGAAAACAGGAAATTGAGATATTGTGTAGAATATGCCTCCAAAGACAATTTTTCCGAGAAAAACCATGTACAAAGTTTTGTAAGTGTCAACAGAAATCAGAGAAGCCGCCTTCCGCCATGCTGAAATCCCGCGGACACAAATAGTAATCATTTGAAAACCGCTCTTTTAAGAGCGACCAAATAAGAAGAAATAACCAATAATTTTATTTTTTAATGATATATTTTTATTTTTGGTTAATTTATTTGAAATCGTTTAGGAACGACCGCACGTTAAACTTTGATGTTGTTTGCTTGTTGCTTGTCGAACGTTGCATGTTTGATATTTTTAACTACGAATACATCGCATTGTTTCTAATTAGTTTTATCGTTGCTCTTGTTCGATGTTTTGATTTTAGACTGTAAATTTTATTTCGAAACGCTCCTTTAGGAGCGGCCGTATGTTGCTTTGATTTAAATAAATTTTATTCGCAAAAGGTTTGATGTTTATCTTCGGTTATTTTCTTTTTGGCCACAAGACTGTTTTGGTTGGATATTATGGACTGATAAGTTGAATGCGCAACTGATGTTTCCAATAGCTTTTAAGCTTACGTATGGTTTCTACTTTTCCTGATCTGAGTGCTCATAGTCTTTGACCGAATTCCAATTATAGCTTTGTTTAATTTTTGTCCTCTATTTACCTTTATTTTTGGTACAGCACGCGTTGTGCTATAAAGTTGTGACCGCAGTTTGTGTCATGTTTTTAATCAAGTTGAGATGGCCGACAAAGAAAAATGTTTACGATTTTTCTGATACATGTGAGTTCGTTTTCCTTACCTTACTTCAATGTGTTTTTGACATCACCGCGAAAGTTGTCTTGTGACTGGCTGTTTTCCTTTATTTACACAAGGAGGCGGGAAGCAAAAAGCTTAAGCCTGCTTCACACTAGCGACGTAAGC
>JAOEJH020116354.1:0-15195 GCA_025448215.2 Palythoa grandis
CCAAGTGACTGTTCATATCCAAGTGACTGTTCATACCCAAGTGACTGTTCATACCCAAGTGACTGTTCATATCCAAGTGACTGTCTTGTTCCTTTACAGGCTCCGCCGGGAATCAAGAAGAACTTACAACGTACCTACGATTCATGGAGCCCTGAATTTATCCGTCGCGGCAATTCCTCCATTCGTGCCCAGGCCTTATTTGTCTTGGCTTGGTTTCACGCTATCGTACAAGAAAGACGCAACTACATACCACAGGTAAACCAACTTGAATGAAGGAAGGAAGGAAAGTCATAGTTTTCCCAATTTAACATTCATTAGTTGTTCATTTAGATACTAATGCAAACCCAATTTTTCGAGGTAACGAAAATAAAACCATAATGTTGAAGAAAAAAGAAATTCTAAAAAATCTGTTATTTTGTAACCTTATTTAATCTTTTTTCAACTTACTTAACCTCCAATAAACAGCCAGTTTTATCTGTGCACAATGTTTTTATCACTTTTCTCCTCACTGTGTGTCTTGTGTCTTTTAGGGTTGGACCAAATTCTACGAGTTTTCATTCGCAGACCTTCGAACGGGAGCTGATATTATTGATCGCCTCTGTACAGGAGCAGGTATCTCAACAGTATTGACAGCGTTTTAGTGACAGGAATGTTTACCACACTTTAACTTGTAGCTTTTGTTGTCTTGTAATAATGATTATGCGCCGTCGTTTTTTTTTCGTGAAAATGAGTGAACGGCGCACGGGTTTCCTAAAACGAGTTTTAAAAGTTCTGCTTCTGCAGATAGATCTATGGTGAACATGTTTTCCATCAGCAGTTATTTCGCTTGCAGTTATCGTGTGTTTTTAATTAAAGTGTTTGGTTTTTTGCCCTTCTCATCAAAGTTATTCTTTCTTGCTCTTTCATTAAGTCATCTTTGACATCTTTGATTTAAACGCAAAACGTGGTTCTCTTAATTCTTTTGATGGGCGATAAATTAGTTTTAAAGTTTTGGAATTTTAATGGTACAGATGGCATACCAGTGAGCTGCGGTTTATACCTGTGTTGTAGGTTCTGGTGGGGTCCGCTGGGAATTTGTCCATGGGTTGTTTGCAAATGCTGTGTATGGCGGCCGTATTGACAACGATTTTGACATGAAAGTGCTACAGTCTTACCTTCAGCAATACTTTGACCAGAATGTCTTCGCGGCACAGGTTCGTTGATTAGCTTGGTTGTCTCCTCAAACATTTTCCTTTGGGCTCACGTACTCTTAGAAACTTATGATTTGTTATTCTATTGTTCTCTTCATATTTATATTCGCACTCTGCTCAAAAGTTTTTTGACTTGATAGTGGCGTTAAGTTGGCGCCGGAAAGTCACCGTTTTAGCATTTCTGTCGTTTTAATAATAACTGATTTATAATAATAAAGATAATTTTTATTGTCCTATTATGATTTTACAAAGCTGTTGCTTTGGACAACGAAAAAAGGTTGCCATTGCTCATTTCTATGTTCGATAAAAACACTCTCCCCCACTGACAAAACTATGATACCTGGCCTTGCTGCCACTGATTGACGTGTGGTTGCTATTTTACGTTCACCAGGGAGGGAGCCGTTCGCGGCCAAAGAAAGTCATTCCTCACGTAACGCTGCCGACCGCCTGCCATCATCGGGTGAGTAACCATAGGCTAACCTTGGAGGGGGAGGGAAAGGTAAATCAATAACAGCTACCTACCCTCATCCCCCCCCCCATTCCCCCCATTCCCGCCCCGTCCAAAAAAGGAGGCTGACAATTGGCTGCAACTCAGTTCCTATGAGAGAAATGATGTAATAATAATGGAGGTATTAACATCAGATCATTTGGTAAAAACTACTACCTTGAACAAACAGCTGGCCCTGCTATGTTATGTACTCCTGGTATACAGGACAGAAACAATGGAATCCTTGGAGAACTGAACTAATTTTCCCTGGTTTCTTCAATGCTTCCTGAATTTGTCCAGGTAAACATTTGTCCTTAACTTATGGCAACAGAAAACGCACTTTTCCTGTAAAGAAGTGTTATCCTATTGAATATAACTGTGTTGCACATGCGTGCTAGTAATGACACAGCCACTAAATAGGGCACTATGGTCTCGCGGGTCAGAGGGACTAAGCCCGTACTGAAACCCTTTAAAAAAGAGTGAGTCTGAATGTTAGCAACCGTGGACAGCTGTTTCGGCCTCGTTGGGCCTCGTCAGCATGGCATAGCTAACAAACAGGCTTAGATCCCCACAGAAAATACAAAGTAAAGTAAAAGCGTAACTGTTATCGTATTGGTTGAGCTTCAATTATTTTCTTAAATTTTGACATTCATGTGCCTTTCATTATGAGAGATTTGTTTCGTAAGTATGTAGGGTTGACTGACTGTTATTTAATCCCCAGGATTACTTGGAAATAATCGGCCTCTTCCCTGAAGATGACAAACCTTCGTTCTTTGGTTTACCTGCAAACATCGAGCGATCCTCTCAGAGGATTATCAGCTCTCAGGTAAAACAGATAATATTATGGAAACCATTCTGACAAACTCTCTACAAGAAGGGGCGCAGAAGTTGTTGCTATCCTCCACATGACTGGTTATTCGTAATCTACTGGGTTTTACTCCTTTAACAAAGCGGAATCGTTACCTCTTAACCTACATAACGTACAATACAGCTCATTTGGTGTCTTTGATTTTACCCGCATTATAAATAGTTTGAAAACTCACACTGACATAAAAAAAATATTTTCTTGGCAAATAACTTTATGATTTTTACCAGTTTAGTCCTAGCCAACATAAAAACAAAGACATTCTAGTGGCCAGTTAAAACGAAGCACACATTAAGGGTCAATGAAGTTCAAACTAACGAGCTATCGGTTCAAGTTGATTCGATTAAATACTTAGATAGATAGCAAATGCACACGCCATTTTGTTTCAACGAAGTTACTTGGTGTTTGGTTACAGGTCATTAGTCAGTTGAAGGTGCTCATGCGATCAGATGTAGTTGCCCACAAATTCGACAAGGAAAAATGGTCTAACGAGCTGTCGCCAATTCTAAATCTCTGGAAGAAGTTAAACCAGGTTAGACTTGTTGAAGCATCTCATGATATAAACTCATGCCTTTTAGGTAATTTTGACTCTTAAATTTATGGACAAAACGTAATCCTCAGGTCTGCTCACTGCAAACATGTGATTTAGCATTCCCCAAGGTGTGATGGTTCCAGTTTAGTTGTGTGCGCATGCTTTTGTTGTCCACTAATATGAATACTTTGCCAAGATGCTAACACGATTAGTCTATTTCTACACAAAAATATTAACCCTTTGGGAGTGATTTTATTATTAATTTGTTTATTTGCAGGCAATAACGATTTAATTTAGAATTGATTTTGTTGCCAGGGCTCACAGCTCATTCAGATGAAACTTGCACCTCCAGTGGAGTCTGGTTCCGAGTTCCCAGTCAAGTCATTTGTTCAGCTGGAGCGGTACAATGCTATCAAACTATTACAGACGGTACATGCATCACTTGCCTCCCTTAGTAAAGTGATTCGTGGCACGGCTCTCCTCACAGCTGAGGTGCAGGCTCTGGCCGGTGCTCTACTGAAACAGGAGGTAAGCAGTGTTTAACTTATGGGTGGAGGGTTTAGTACCGTATATGAGTAGCCGCTGTTACCAATGGTTCTTTTTAGCTCTATTTGCCCTGAACGTTAAGGTTGGAACGGCTTGAATAACAAGAATTATTTCCGTCTTTGTCAAACTAATCAGAATTACAAACTCAAATATATCTGAGCTATTTTAAAGTTTTGTCTCTAAAAAATAAATTTAATGTTTTTTCTTTCTGTGTATTTCAAGGTTCCGATAGCGTGGACGTCCATCTGGGAAGGACCTGAAGATCCCGTTCACTGGTTAAGGGCTTTGATCGCTAAAACACTGGCTCTGGGCTCCTGGCAGGAGAAGAGCCAATCGAATGCGTTGCTGAGGGACGTTTTAGATCTGTCTGAACTGTTCCATCCTGACACGTTCCTGAATGCACTCAGACAACAGACTGCCAGGTAGCTATCGCGCCTGCAGGCATTGCATTATATTTTATTGAATTGTATTCAAATGTAAGTTCACACTCAAAGTGACAGTGACAAAAGCCGCAAACATTCAAATAACAATAAAAAACTATCAAACATTAGAACAGAGTCAAACAGCAGAACTATAACAAGGAGCAGAACAAAGAAACAAAAGGAAAACTACGTAAATAACTTGGCTCTAACAGGTTTACTTTGAACAATTTTGGTTCTCGCTGCTTAGTAAATAGCATCTGAAGGATTAGACAGCCGAACTTGTTTTAGAATTTTGGAATTACGATCTCGCACCGCAGAAGATAGTGAAATAGGGCCTGATGGCGATGTTGGTCAACATTTTTAAACACTTCAAAAATTTTCATAATATATTTAGTTTTCAAAGTCAATTTTTTTGTTAAATGGTTTTAAAGTTTTACTTTGTTTTGAATTAATATTTGGTTTATTTCACATCCTACTCTACACGAGTTTCATGTTTGCAATACATGCGCGCTATCAATGAATGTTACCATGTAAACGTCTCCTGTTTTCGCCCACCTTACCTTAAAGCACTAACAGTCGTGTAAAAAAGGAATCTATTAACATGCTTGCTTCTTCCCTATCATGTATCTTTAATCTGTCCTTCTCTTCAGTTGAGCTCTTGGATGAACTAAAATAGGTAAAATTTTACCCATCTTTAAAAATGATGATTCCTCTCTATTTTCTCCTTACAGGCCCATTTCCATTCTTCCCTGTCTATCTAAAGTTCTCGAGAAATTGTTTTACTCCCGACTCTTTGATTTTCTTGTTAAATTTAATGTACTCAGACATCATCAATACGGTTTGAGACAGCACTATTCTACCAATATGGCCATTCTTGAGCTTTTCAACAATATATATCAGGGTTTTGAAAATAATGAGTACACAATTGGAATCTTTGTTGATCTTAAGAAAGCATTTGACACATAAACCGTAACATGCTACTTGATAAACTTAACTTGTACGGTATAGGTGGAACACCTTTAGCTTGGCTTGCTAGCTATCTTTCCAACAGGCAACAATCCAATGTCCAAATACATGATCAAACCCCTCCATACAAAAAAATTAAATGTGGAGTCCCTCAAGGTTCTGTCCTTGCCCCTTTTCTTTTTCTGATATATGTCAATGACGAAATCGTTTTAAAGGTTGTTTGTTTGAAGAATGGAAAAGATTATTGATATATATTGAAAAAGAAGAGGGGCAAGGACAGAACACACACCACGAAATCGTCTTAAAGTTTGTCGAGATGGTTTCATAAGTCTGTGTGTGCTCTGACCTTGGCCCTCTTCTTTTTCTGATATATATCAATGATATTTTCCATTCTTCAAAATATCTCTTTTATATTCTTTCTGCTGATGATACAAATATTTTCTTTCGTCACAAGGACATTTTTACTCTGATCAATACTCTTAATAGTGAACGCTGTCTTGTCTCCTCTTGGTTGAACGCTAAGAAACTTACTCTCCATCCTGATAAGACTAAATTTATTTTCTTTCATCCCATTCGCAAAAAGGTCAACCTAGATGATATTCACATAAATATCAATGGTGCTCCACTTTCATGAGTCGAAAATACTAAATTCTTAGGAGTTATTCATCAAAATTCCTCCCGAAAACCTCATATTAGTGCTATCAAAGAGAAAACATCTTAAGTCATAGGTGTCATGTGCAAATCAAGACAATATCTACCCTCTAACACCCTTAAGACCTTATATAACTCTCTTTTGTTGTCGTATATTAATTATTGCAACATTATTTGGGCATCTACCTATGATTCTTATTTAAAACCTCTTCTTTTACTACAAAAGAAAGCGATTCGCATTATTACCTTCTCTCCTCCTCAAACTCACACAAAGCCTCATTTTCGCAAACTTAATATTTTGAGTATTCACTCTATCTTCAAGTGCCAAGTAGCTTGTTCTGTCTTTTGACTTATAAATAACTTACTGCCTAATCCTCTTTCCTCACTTTTTCACTTCAATTTTGAATATCATGACCATTTTACTCGCTCTAGACCTAACTTGCGCAAAGTGTTTGCTAAATACCACAATGCGCTCTCAAGCCCCTTCTACCTGGAACAGTCTTCCTCTTACTTTTCGCAATTCTCTTAATATTTCAAGTTTTAGAAGTAATATAAAGAAACATTTTTTGAATAACTAAATAAGTCTTACACCATCTTTTCTGAACCAATATTATTTGCATATTTAAGCTCAGATTCTTGAATTACTCTTTTATTTTTTTTAATTTTTATTTTTTTATTGTATGTGCATGAGATTAGCTTAGTTTTTTGAATCTGTTAGCCCTGTCTTCACTTACATCGATCGTCTATTATTATGCTGACCAAGCCATTTAAGCCTCTGGCTTTTCCTTTTCTTGTAAAATTGTTTATTCAATTTAGGACAAAATAAAGTATTGATTGATTGATTGATTGATTGATTGTTACTGTTCAGAGCCGTGGGTACTCCTATGGACCACCTTAAGTTCGTGGTATCGTGGAAGAGTGAGAGCCTTCAGGGAGCTAAATACCCAGTCAAGGTCAGTTATGATGTTATTGCACATGCGTAGCAGTTCGTTGGGCTTGAAGGTGTCTTTTTTCGCTTTTAGCTAATTGAGGAAAGGGAGATTAACAGAACGTTCTTAATGTATTGTTTGGAACATGAGATCTTTTGGACCACCGTTTGTGTCCATCTAACGATTTACAAGCCCGTAAAACTACCAACGCTTCACCTGCTAATACGCTAGTCGTGGTCAGGTGCAACCGAGATACAACGTTTAAAACCCGTGATAATGAAATAAGGTGGATTTTTGATTGTCTAATATCTGACAGCAGTGGAAAAGGAACAAACAAAGAAACCTGCCATAGCTGAACGTTGTGTTAAAAATAACCACTCCGTCCCTCGGGACTCCTTCTAAAATTTTCATACGAATGCATACTGACACAAAAGAAGATAAAAAATTCCCTGCAATCCAGTCAACTGGGAGCTACGATGTGCTCACCAGCCCCATAGGTAAAAATAATTAAACAGGGTTTAGACATTGACGTATTATTCAAATTTGTGTTTTTTAAAGTTATATATCACATTGCCCCTGATAAAGGCTAGAGTAGTTGCCGAAATGTTGCGATAACCTTTTTAAAAATTTATAGAAATAGAAATAACTTTTAGACGACAACAGAATCCTTTTTTTAAATGACAAATCAACTTTTGAAAGCGATCAGTTGTGTTGTGTCCAGGTGGGAGGACTCCAGCTTGAAGGGTGCACCTTTGATGGCAACACCTTGTCGGAGAATCAGCGGGATTCGCCCAGTGTTGCTGCTATTCCAACTGCAACGATCGCCTGGGTAACCAAGGTAAGAACAAGATTGGAATACTGTGTAACCGTCTTTATGGACGTGTGAAAAATATTTCCTTATAGAACGTTTTGCTTAAGAGTTACATTACATTACATTACATAACATTTTATTTCACAAACATTTTACATTTTTAAGTACATGTTATCTAAATCGCAAAAGAGTAAATTTGGTTACAATTGACTAATGGGTTTTTTTTGTAATTTGTTTATGTTTGAATGCCTAGAGGCTAAATTAACTGAATGTTTTCATGTTCGCCACTAGTCATTTTATGTTATATTTACGTAGCATAACTATATATTTATATAGTATTACATTACATTACATTACGTTACGTTACGTTACGTTACGTTACGTCACATCACATTACGTTACGTTACATTACATTACATTACATTGCATTGCATTACATGAGTCGTAAGTACAATATTGCTTTCAGTATAGAGCGTTTCATCTAACGCTAAGGCGGCCACATTGGTGTACTTGAACAGCAACAAAGCTGCTCTGTCTCTTGTCTTTTGGATCTCTGGAGATCGTGCTCTGTAACCACCTAACGTCTGAAAGGCCATGAACCAGTCGATTGCGTGACTGAAATATAAAAAATAAAAACAAGTTTCCCACAAACTCGGTCTTGGAAGCCTACGGCTTAGGAAAAAGTGATTGAGCAGAAATCACTTGGATTTTACCGTTTTGAATCATATGGAAATGCGCTTTAGGAGAAGTTGGAAATCAATCCAAATGACACTGCTTATGAAACTATTTAAGCATGCTAAATTTATCCTGGCTAACATGAAAAACAACAACATGATTTAAACAGGCGAAGGTACAGCAAATATTGAGATACTAGAGCTTGTTCTACGTGTTTTCATAATAGCTAGTAAACTAGACTTATGAAACCATCTCGACGAACGATTTCGACGATTTCGTGGTGTGTGCATGGTCACGGTTATGGTCACGGCTATGGTCACAATTATGGTCACGGTCACGGCTATGGTCCCGGTCACGGTCACAATTATGGTCACGGTCACGGTTATGGTTACGGTCTTTTGTTGTGACGCTGAGTGTGTTGGCTATTTCCTCGTGTAATAGTAGAAACAATTTATAGTAGAGCTATATAACCAGTCGCCTCACATAACAGCCTCACTGTCTAATGGTTTTGCCGTGTCAACCTTCTCTTTACACAGGAGATGGCTTGCATTTCAGCAACTGCAGTTTTCAAATTCAAATTACTGACATTTCATTTAATCCCGCAGGATACCGCTGAGCCGTACCCCAAGAACGAGTGCATTTCTGTTCCCATATACTACACGGCAGAAAGAGAGCGCATAGTCACGTGTTTCAGTATGCCGTGTGGCGGCCAACGCAACCAGTGGGTGCAGTGTGGAGCAGCTCTGTTCCTCAAGAGCCAGTGAACTAACAAATTTGAAACTCCCGCATGTTGACTGATCTCGGCAGCTGCATTTTAAAAGACTTGCCATACAACTAACAGATGTCTTCACCAAAATCGATATTTCCTTTCCGTCAAAAGATTTGCTACTGATAAAAGTTAAATCAACCTGCTCACCTAAGCATTCCAACTTTCGTTTTGAAAGATATTGTGTGTAAAGTTGTTAAAATAAAAGACGTTTACATTTCAAAATCTTGTATAGTCTCAGTAGACAGTTGTTGCACCTGACATCAAAGTGTTTTCAACCAAAAAATTTTGATAATTTTTTTTACCTTGGACACCTACATGGCCGCCACATTTTTTAAGCAATTAACAGCAAAGCACTGAACCGAATAACTATCCAGAAGAAAGAGGCGATTCTGATTCTTAAACGTATGGTGTATACCATGGAACGAGCTGTGTGTAACACCTCGTACCGAAATATATAAATTCTATTTTGACCTGATACAATTTTCTCATGGTCGGTTTTAAGCCATCCCCACCTAAATGTCTGTTTCCCTCCGGAATTGAATTTATAACACGAATACAGTGAAAAGCAGAGTCGGGCGCAATGGAAGCGTGCTGGGCCCATAACCCAGCGGTCCAAGGATCGAAACTTCGCTCTACTAGAGAAACGAATTTTAGCAAGACTGGTTACTTTAACGTTTTAAAAGAGTTTCTAGCCACTTTTGACCAAAACAAAATTGTAGACTGACCACAATTTTTTTGGTTTCGATAACGAAAACAAAAAACACGTGGCTTAAACGACCATAAAATAGGGCCTTTTCAAAATTAAAGTTGAGACCAGTAAAAACTTTATCCAAATCAACTGTATCGCCCGACATGGGACTTGAACCCATGACCGACAGTTTAAAAGTCTGATACCCTCTCGACTGAGCTAACCTGACCCCGTGTCGGGAATGTTCGTTGGATTGTTTAATGTCTTGAATCTTTTTTCTGTGTGTAAAGCAAAAAATTGCCTCGAGAGTCGTTTTATAACGTGAATACAGTGAAAAGCAGAGTGGCGCAGTGGAAGCGTGATGGGCGCATAACCCAGAGGTCAGAAGATGGAAACCTCTATCTGATAAACTATAAAATATTTTTTAAAAGAAGACTGGTAACTTTTCCTTTTTTAAAAATTGTGATCAGTCGACATTCTGTTTTGGTCTAAGGTAGCAAGAAACTTTTCGAAAAATAAAAGTGACCAGCCTTCTTGCAAAAATTCTTTTCCCTAGCACACCGAGGTTTTAATCCCCGGACCTCTGGGTTGTGTGGGCCTAGCACGTTCCACAGCGTCACTCTACTTTTGACAGTGTTCCCGTTATAAAACAACTATCGAGCCAACGTTTTTGCTTTTACCACAAAAAACAAATCCAGACATTAAACAATCCTATTCCCGTAGTAACATTGACATTCCTACCACGTGTTTTTTGTTTTGGTAATCAAAACCAAAAAAGAGTTGTAATCCATTTATAGATGCTGTCGTGTTGGAAAAATTCTTTTTTCTAGCAGAGCGAGGTTTGGATGCTCGGATCTCATGGTTTACAACCCAGCACACTTGACTTCCACTGCGCCACTCTGCATGCTTTTCACTGTATTCTCTTTATAAAACGACTTTGGAGGCAATTTTTTTTGTTTTAAACAGAAAAAACCATTCAAGACATTAAACAATCCTACTGCCGTAGTAAAAGAACCATTCCAACACGGAGCCCGGTTAGCTCAGTCGATAGAGCATCAGACTTTTAATCTGAGGGGCATGGGTTCAAGTCCCATGTTGGGCGGTACAGTAATTTTTTTAAAGTTTTTACTAAGCTCTGGTCTCAACTTTAATGTTGAAAAGGCACCATTTTATGGTCGTTTAAGCCACGTACCTTATTGTTTTCGTTATCGACACAAAAAAATGCGGTCAGCTTACATTTTGTTTTGGTCAAAAGTGGCTAAAAACTTTTAAAAAAGTGAAAGTGACCCGTCTTATTGGAAAAAATCGTTTCTCTAGCAGAGCGAGGTTTCGATCCTCGGACCTTTCGGTTAAGGGCCCAGCATCCTTAGATTGCGGCACTCTCCTTTTCACTGTATTCGCGTTATAAAACGACTCTCAAGGCAATTTTTTTGCTTTACACAGAGAAAAACCATTCAAGACATTAAACAATCCTACTCCCGTAGTAACACGAACATTCCCGACACGGAGACAGGATAGCTCAGTCGGTAGGGTATTAGACTTTTAATCTGTCGTCATGGGTTCAAATCCCATGTCGGGCGATACAGTTGATTTGGAGATGAAATTTTTACTAAGTGCTGGTCTCAACTTTAATTTTGAAAAGGCCACCTTTTATGGTTGTTTAAGCCACGTGTTTTTTGTTTTCGTTAGCGAAACCCAAAAAATTGTTGTCAGTCTACATTTTGTTTTGGTCAAAAGTGGCTAGAAACTTTTAAAAAAGTTAAAGTGACCAGTCTTGTTGGAAAAATTCGGTTTTCTAGCGCAGCGAAGTTTCGATCCACGGACCTCCGAGTTATGGGCCCGGCACGTTTCCACTGCGACACTGTGCTTTTCACTGTGTTCTCTGTATAAAACGACTTTGGAAGCAATTTCTTTGTTATGAATACAGAAAAAACATTCAAGACATTAAACAATTCTACTTTCGTAGTAAGAGGACCATTCCCAGCACGGGGGGAGCCCGGTTAGCTCAGTCGGTAGAGCATCCGACTTTTAATCTGAGGGTCACAGTTGATTTGGAGACAAAGTTTTTACTAAGTGCTGGTCTCAACTTTGATTTTGAAAATGCCACATTTGATGGTCGTTTAAGCCACGTGTTTTTTGTTTTCGTTATTGAAATAAAAAAAATTGTGGTCAGTCTACATTTTGTTTTGGTCAAAAGTGGCTAGAAACTTTTAAAAAATTTAAAGTGATCAGTCTTGTTGGAAAAATTCGTTTCTCTGACAGAGCGAGGTTTTGATCCTCGGACATTTGGTTAAGGTCCCAATTTTTTTGCTTTAAACACAGATAAACCATTCAAGACATTAAACAATGCTACTCCCGTAGTAACACGAACATTCCCGACACGGAGACATAAAATGAGATGCTGCGTCGGTGTTTCTATAGCAACAGTTTGATAACTTATAAGTTATACACCGTGGAAAAGATTTGCAACTGACGTTTGCGACTGTAGTTTTTCGTCGGAGTGAAGTGTGACAAATTGTGATCACTCTACAATATGTTTTTGTGAAAGGTTGGAAGAAACTTTTAGAAAAGCTAAAGTGACCAGTTTCGTTGTAAAAGATTTTTCTCTAGCAGTGGTAAGATCTCTGCCTTCCAACCACAAGGTCCCGGCTTTCCATCCTTACCGGGTCGGTAAAATGGGTACCAGCTTCTACTGGGGGCTAACCTGCGACGGATTAGTGTCCCGTCCAGGGGGAGTCAATGACTCATCCGCTTAACAGTACGGAAACCGGAGATAAGCGCCGGCTCCAATAGGCCACTAGGCTCGGAAAAGGATTTTAGAGCGAGGTTTTGATCCTTGGACATCTGGGTTCGTTTGAATGATAATTGTAGAATACGCGTCGCTCCTCCACACCCAAAACCACCAAAAAATTGTCTTACAAGCGTATTCTACAAAATAACCAAGGATTATGTCATAACACAAGCTGGTAAGCCAAAGTTGGGTGATAGTTTCTTCTGCTGCTATAAATAGTTTCAGACAGTTTGCAAGGTTCGTACCCTTTTTTAGAAACAATTTTCCAAGACTGTTCCACGCTTTTTCAAAGTACTCAGATTGACTTATCCAGGACTACATGTCACAAGCCTGCGAGGTATTCTTTATACCCGCTTCTGTATGTTATTTAGTTGATGGGAAGATAAATAAGGGCTTTTTGCTAGAAATAAGCTCTGCACCACACGCTACGCAAATGAGATGGAAAAATATGCCATCAAAACTACAAACCCCCTGTAACAGCGGATTTGGACCCAATCCCCTAAATTTGGACCCCATCCCCTAAATTTGGACCCCCCCGGTCCCCGGACCCCTCTCCGCGGACCCTTTCGCTTTAGTGCCTCAAAATGACTTGTCTTTCAATGTCTTTTATCTAAATTGATTGATTAGTATTGTATTCAACATTTTGTGAGCTAGACAGTTTGAAAGTTTTGAAAAGGAAAGATCTTTCGACCCGAAGCCGAAGGTTCCTCGTCAGTTCTGATGTGTACTTTCAATGTCGTAATACGTAACGCCGAGTGGCAAATATAAATATATTTCAATACTTCATATAAATCTTTACTTTTAAAATTGTCATACCTGAAATATCTTGGTTATCAACATTTTCTGATGGTAAATTTACGACAAAACTTAAAAACACGCTTTTGTTTTATACACAATCAAACCAAGCAATGGATTATGGAATTATATCAGCAATTGCAGCTAAGTCTACGACCTTTGACTTTGTATTGTTGTTCAGTTTCAATAAAATATACCGCTTTGTGCAATTCATCCCACTCACCGCTGCATAGACTAACCGCGCCGATTTCCACAATTGCAAAAATAACCATGGATACTAGTTCAGGAGCGAAAACTGAACGCCAAATGTTTGCCATACATCAACAGATTACATTTTGTTTTCCTTTTTTATTCTATTTTGCGGGTTTTGTTTTGACTTTTGTTTTCCACACTCCTAAAGACTTGGGGGAAAGTTAAAAAGTTTCAAATATGGTTCTCCCAACTAAAAACCTAGAGACTTAAGACGTTGCCAACCTTTTTTACGCTTTTCTTTTCTGTGCTCTCCTCTGATATTATTTTCCTTTTTCATTTCCTTTTTTAAAAAACGTTTCAGTGTAAACAAAGTATGTTAATGTTGTAATTTCCCATGCATAAAAAGATTAAAAAACATTTTTCAAAAGGTATTTCGCAAGCCGATTTTGAGACCGACAAAAGAACAAAAACCGATCAGGATAATTGCACGAAATTATTGTGTAATCATTTATTTGATGAGTATTATACCATCTGAGTTGGTACTTCGAATAGGTTACTATCAATAGACGTCATATTCTGTCCCGTGCGGAATTTTTCACAGCTGAATTACAACTTTTCAAAAGACTTCTTTCTGGCTGAAAGCGCATGGGGGGCAGTTTGCCCTCCAGTCAAACGCAGATAATAAGATTCAACAGCTGCTTGACAGCAAAGAATCAACAAAACTATGCTAAAAGTGGAATATTTTTGCAATTTGGAGTGACAGGAAGTCATCTTTGCAAGACTGTTTTGTTTTTTTTGGAAGGGGGGGGGGGGAGGGGGACGATTATTCGGGACCTGAGAGTAGTTGAGACAAAGCGTTTCCTTGATGCATAAATAGCCCTTTCAATTTTGGGTTAATATCCAGGGTTAAAGTTAACCAGCTTTGAACAACTCGGCCCGGGTCAGTTGAATATCTGGCATAAAACTTAGGAGGTAAACTACTTCAGTCTTTCAGTTTTAAAAAAAATGTTCATTTTGTGTCAGTTATTGGGTTCCATGGCAACGAAGTCATTAAATGATGACGTTACTTGGTGAAATTTCGGAAATCTTTAATTTGTTTTCAAGAGCCTCTTTTCAATTTAACTGCATTTAGTTAATACAGATGATATTTCCTTCTCGGCTTCTATACATCTATTCCTAAATGGCGGCGATCTTAATATTCTTTTCTCTAAATTTAAATCAGCCCTTCTTGCCTCGTTCTTTAGTTCAACTTTTAAAAGAATGGACCGTATTCATAAATGGCGGAGGTTTTAATATTCTTTTGTCCACATTCAAATTACCCCTACCAGCCTCGTTTTGGGTAACATATCCTTCTGAAAGTTGAAGAACGAGGCTGGTAGGGCTAATTTGAATGTAGACAAAAGAATATTAAAATAAACGGAAATGCTAATTTTCGTTAAGCGTTTTGAAGTCCATAGAGATTTCATAGGCAAAACTCAGGAATATAAGTGTGAGAGAAAAACAGCGTCTATGACCGTTATTTTTGGAAATGCAAAAAAAAGAATTAGGTAAAACTATATCGCCTTGCCTTTTTGTTCAGGTCTCGAGACTTTACCAAGATACTTCCTTGAAAACAACAATTGATGTTCACTACGTATTGGTGAAACTTTGTTTGATTAATGGTGTCGAGGTAAGCTCAGTTTCATCCCGCTAGGATCTTAAGTGCACTTTGCTAGTTGTTTTATGTTCCTTTTTTTATTTATTACTTATTTACTACATAATTCTTGATAAAATACTTAAAGTTGATGTTCTTATCAAAACGAACTTGGACAATGAATTTAAAATAAAAATTACGCAAAACAACCGACGTTTCGGAACCACCATGGTTCCATTTTCAAGGAGTTACG